>JAHWFO010020357.1:2826514-2933310 GCA_023313115.1 Rhysida immarginata
TTTTTATGAAAATTGATTAAGCATTTTTAGAGAATCAATTTCTACAAATGAAAAAATGTCTGAAGCGTAGTCAATAAATTAACATGTAGGGATTCCTCTCTCAGAGACGAGTTATTTTTATAAAAAAATTGTTTGCCTCTGATGAGCCAATTTTGAGCTATAAAATTATTTTAAAACTCCCAACCCCACCCCCAACGCAAAACAAATCTATTTCTTTCTTCTAATTACACTCACTCACCAAAACTCATGGCACACCTGCCTAATAACGTGTTGAGCCCCCTCTGGGCCGGATAACGGCGGCGACCCGTCGTGCAAGAGACTCTGCCAGTCCCCGGAATACATCCACAGGCACTGCAAGCCATGCCGCCTCCACTGCACTCCATAACGATGCTGCATTTACCAGTTTTGTTGGTGACGATCTGACAGATCGTTCGATGACGTCCCACAAATGTTCAATGGGATTGCAATCTGGGGAACGTGGAGGCCAAATCATTGTCGTAAAATCGGTAGCATATTCCTCCAGCCACTGCCGTGTCACAAGGGCCGTGTGTGGAGGCGCATCATCCTGCTGGAAGAAGTTGTCGCCCGCGGGATAAAAACAGTTCATGAAGGGGTGCAGTGGTCCCAAGCAGATCGACGTAGGAAGTAGCACGCAGAGTGGATGTCAGATGCACCAATGGACCCATTGCATGCCACGAGAAAACACCCCAGACCAGTTGGAGCCTCCACAAACCGTGACTCGTCGGACCAGGCAACCCTTCACTATCCTCAGCGGTCCAATGTCATGTTGGTTGGCCCAGGCTAGGCGTTGCCGACGATGTGCAGCTGTCAAGAGTGGCACCGGTCGTGACCTCCTGCTCCCAAAGCCTGCAGCTGGCAAGGTTCGCCGAATTGTCGTCACGGACACTGTTGAGGGACGTCCCTGGTTGTGCCGCATGGTGATTTGGCCCGCTGTCGCTCATCGGTCAGCAGTTGCAAGCCGCGTGACCCGGCGAACACCTCTGGCATCAATGAGGCGTGGGCGGCCCCTCCGCTGTACGACATGGGTTGTAACCCCTCGTTGGGGGTACTCTCGATGAACCTTTGTAAGGGTTGTGCGGGAAAATTGCAGGATGTTGGCTACATCTGATATTGAGACACCCATCCGTCTGGCACCAACAATCATTCCCCGTTCAAATGCGGATATCTCTCGGCGTGCTGCCATTTCCCCAGCTAGATTTGCTTAATATCATTACGGACAGGGAACCTGATTGCAGGGGTGTGCCATGACTTTCAAAATTTCACCAAATCTTCTCGAATCATGAGTTTTTAAGTCGATTTCAGCGAAAAATAAAATCCAACACATAAACGACCTTGGTGGTCAGCCAAAAATTACAGCCAAGAATACATCTGAGCATAGGCTTGTACACGCTTAAGTGCGAGAAGCGAAAAGAAGCTAAAACGTGTGGCTGAAAAGATATTTAACCGTTATAAATGATATCCAAGTTTTTTACTTCAATTCTTCTTATAAAACGGGAATTTAGTATATAATTAAAATTCAAATATAGATCATGGCGAATCAAGATATGCAGGAGGTCTCCTGCTCATTTATCTTTATTCCATTGGAAGTAACCCAAGGCATTTGAAAATGATGAAAACCTATTGAGCACAAGTAAGCCAATCATTTAAACATTAGAAATTCTTAGAAATTTTCAATATTTTACTGGAACTAGAGAATGAAATTTTGGGTTCAGGAGCGAATTATTATTTTCAACATATAATAATATTCAAGCGTAGATTTTCCCGTATGTTTTATATTCGTAATTATGAACGTAACACTAGTGCGCATTCCATAATTCTAATGCAGGCCACAGAATATGTTTCACAAAATAATGGCTAAAGCATGTAATGACTTTATGCCATTGGATACTTGTGAGTCAAATTACATATGGAAAGAATATTACAAATGTTCATAATATTCAGGAAGAGGGTGTCAAGAAAGAAAGAGGAAAGTAAGCGGGAAAAATATTCCTACCCCTTTTTCGTTTCACTTTCTCGTCTGTCATGCGAGGCAAAGAAAGAAACTAAAGGTTATCTCAGATCTTTCTCTTTTATTTTATTTTTTTTCCGAGAGCACCAACCGTTAAAAGAAAAGGTGGTTTGGTCGGTTTCTGATAACAGACAACAATGGCGACAGTCCATTGACCCCTTCCTCCCGCACAACCTACTGTCTCGTATATTGAGGGGTGCGTGTGAAAGAGCACGTGAGGCCAAGCGTGTGTCTTTTGTCTGTCCGCGCGTGTGCCCTATGGTTTGTCGACGTCCGAAAAGTGAAGCAAAATCGTTGGAGTCTATTAAACATGCGCCACCCGTACAACTAAGGCTGCAGTGAGGCCATCGTTAAGGCTTCTTTAACGTCTCCGTTGAAAAAAAAGAAAACAAATTGCGGGATTTTCACCACAAATCACGCAATAAAGAAAAAAAGGTGGATGCGTCTTAATGTAGAGCAGCAGTTTTTCAATCCATCAAACTTCCCATTAATATCTCGTTAGCGTTTCCATAAATATTTTAGACTGTTAAGAGAAAACACAAGAGTCCACTTAGCCTCTTTTTAAAATTGCAGCACAAAATTAATTTTCATTAAAACAAATGACGGAATTCGTGTCATGGTGCGTACCGAATGCAGTTCATTGCACTAACAAAGGCATAACATTCTGCTTTAAATTTAAAGGATAAGGCTTTAGATGTTTTCAGCTTAATTCAATGACTTATACGTTCAGAATATAAATTAATATCTTGAATTATAATAAGCATCCCACCTCTCCGACAATAGTGACGAAAGTTTATCTACCTTACGCGACAAAGTTTCCTAACTTTATGATCATTTACAGTCAAAGAGGTAGTGAAAACCCGCATATAGTGTGAACAGCAAAATTTAAGTTTCCAAAAAAAAGTTATATATATATAAAAAAAAAAGAATAAGATACGGCTCCCTGATCTTAAGTACTAGGCTCTGATATCAAAAAAGCTCGTGAATATAAAGAAGGCCTGGAAAAAATCTGGTTGACACTGGCGAAAGTCTCTTGGAAACGTTGCACCCTGGGAAGTTCTTGTCGACAGGAGGAGGAAAAAAAATCGATGGGCAACCGCTCGAGATGGTTCTATAAATATACCTTCTGAATGGGGGATCGTGAGATGGTGAAGACCTATGAAAAACAGGTAACTTCTTCTCGTCCTTATTAAAAGCAGCCAACCATCAAACACAGGGCTGCAGATTTAATATCTTGAAAGGCAAGCAATGCCGATGCATCGAGGTAGCGTAGCGATGTTATTGAGAGTTTCCAATGGAATTGACTACATCTACAAATACAAGGAAAGTGCTTCAGGAATTCCAACCAGATGAACCATATTCTACCCCAGTGAATCACGTTGATCGTTCATGTGCACATAGGAGACGAGGACTTATTAAATCGCAAGATTCCAATACTATCGCAATCGTAGATTTCTGAAATAGACAAGATCCTTATCGCATCGTGCTTCTCCGAGTCTAATAATATTAAAAACTCGACTCAAGAAGTTTTCATAATAAAACGTTTTTATTAAATTAAACAACAGAAGAAATACAATAACAACGATCTTAACATCGTCAATAAAGCAACTATGACGGCCATATCACTATACACTGCCCAACGAAAGTTTGACTGGAGTCTTCACTTAAATTTCCGATTTAATTGTTAGATTATTGTTGCAAAATAAAATTAACTGAGAATGGGCTGAGAATGTTTTGATTGTGCACTCAAAAGTGACAATGTTGCGAGTTTTCTTACTACAACGATGATTTCTGAGTAAATTTACTACACTCTGTCCAACAAAACATGAACTTGGCGTGACTAGCTGAATTCCCGATTTACTTTGTTACTATGCTGTTGCAAAGTAAAATAACAATAAAAATTGGAACTTTAATTGGACACGCCGAGGCCAACGAGAGACAGGCCTGGGCATTCAAAAGTCGCCCAGTGATACTACAGGTTTCCTGAAATGAGTCTTTCTTTAATAATAATAGTGTGATTTATCACAACACTTGTATACGTCAATATCATTATATTATTGAATAAGAATCATTCAGTTGAGAAAGCTACTAGTGATATGGTTCTTAGCCTCTCCATGGTCTTTTATCTTCTGGTCTGTGCAGTCCATTGTTGTTCTGCTATATTTACTGAAGAGTAAAGCACTATATAAAGAAAGTATAAACAATTCATTGTTGCAGGCAGCCATTTTATTTCTTATTTCTATGATGAATGATTCTTGTTTTGCAGTCAAATTTCAGAGGCATATTCCCCTCTAACTTTTGTCAAAAAGGAAGTGTTCAATCTGCAAGTTTGAATTTACTGCAAAACAAGAATCAATCATCATATTAAATAGGAATCAAAATGGCTGCTGCAACAATGATTGTCCAAACTTTCTTTACATAGTGCTTTACTGAAGAGTCGATTTTTGGTCCCTCTATTGCATAGTACTTTACTCTTCAGCACGGTCTAAAGATATTCATGGTCATCGAACTCCATTGTTAAAATGAAGCTAAAGTTTCTAGCTCCCGGTAGGGCGGGAACTCTATTGAAAAGTGGCGCTGCATGTACAATCTGCCCAACTGCGCCTGCAGCGCCACCCTATCGGCAGACAAAAACTTTACTTTCTTATTCAGTTTCAATGAAAATCTCTATCGCAGGTTGCGATCGGGAATAGTGCGATCTATGCGGCACCTGGCGCGATCTGTTTTCCTTAGCTTCTCGAAACAATAGAAAATGGCCGAAGCTCGATGACCATGAATATCTATAGACCGTGCTCTTCAGTAAATACAAAAGTCCAATTATTAGACTCCAACAATGGAATTCGCGCGAGTGCACAGACCAGAGGATTAAAAGACCATGATACACGTTATTGGATTCAGCAACAAATATGTAACATTAGTTGACAATTTTATTACCTCGTGCGACTGTTAAAATACATTGTTAAGCTTGGACTGTATCCAAAGTTATGGCAAAAATCGACTCTTCAGTAAATATAGCAAACCAACAATGGAGTGCACAGACAAGAAGATTAAAAGACCATGTCTCTCCAACCGAAGAAAAACTGGGTGTGTCCAATTAAATTTCCGAAGTCAAATTTTTAGATATTATCAATTTTCCTTTGAAACAATGTCTAACAATTAAATCGTAAATCAATTGGGGACACCTAGGTTTTCTTTCGTTGGATAAAATATCAAAATAAATTGCAAGAATGGACTTTTACGAACACTTGCAAGCCCTGACTGACATTAATTGTTCTTATTTAGAAATTCTGGCATTTCTTCAATTAGTTCATGAAATAATCACCAGAGTTCTCCAATGTTATTTTTGTTTTCTTACCAAATAGCAGTTCCTATTCGTAATGGACGATTTTTCAAATATCACTCAGGAATGAGTACAATTTAACTTTAATTAGAAACGCTTTCTTATGGTGAATAAATAAGCTCTTTCTCCTTCTCAAAATCTAAATTTAAATACAGTACTTCAGAGATGGATACGTGAATGAGAAGCACTAATCGTCGGCTAAATTAGTCAATTCTACGCACACGCAATAGCGACTATTCTTCTTCTCCAGGTATCAACTGATATTTAACCTGCCTGTCAAACGATAAATTTTTTTCATTAAAAAATAATGAACTTCTCCCTTAGAATGTCTTTAAAATGACCGTCTGCATTATTTGGATTTGAAGAGAAATTAAGTGTTTCCTATGTAGAAATTACATCATTGGAAAGAAGATACCCTAATGTTACATCTTCATTCAGTTTGCTGATGATAATCCGTTGAAATATTTTTGAGAACTTTTTAGAAATCATATTCTCAAGTTAAAGAATAGGAGTCGCGCAGAGGCAGACTTTATAAAGTTCTAAAAAAAAATAATTTATTCCTAATCTACAAGTATTCGAAAAGTACACTAATTAATTAAATTATTAGAAGATATTTCACATTACTTTGCCCTGTAACCTTTCACATACAGGAGGAATTCGAATTACAGAGTCTCTAAATTATTTAATTTACGGCTCTTCTATAAAATGAATCTTCGCCTTTAAAAATATTTACAAAGATAGAATCTGCAGACACAAACAACGAAACCGATAAACATAAACCCATAACAGAATAAAATTTTTATTACTCTTTTCTTAGAACTAGATTTCAAAGTTAGGAGCTGAAGCCAAATTCTTTATCAAACTCGAGAGAAAAAAACCTAAAAATTCTTTAAAAAAATTGCTTCTTTAATTCAAAGAAAATATAAAGAAATTACATTATCATAACAAAAATATATTAAAAACCGATCTTTAACATTCCTGCAATTAGAATCACAAGCACTTGGTAGAATGAGAGGCCTGTTTAAAAACTTCTGAATCGGTTGACAAATAGGAAAATTAACGTTTCCATTTAAAGTGGGTGACAAACAAGTAGGGCAAATGCGGAAGCGGGAGTAAAAATTAGAAAGGAATAAAATTTTCTCGTCGCCACTAGGGGGGCCCTTCAACTACGTAGAAGAGACAGGGGCAGGGAGAAGAGCTCATTTAATTACACCAAAATCCCTACGTAATATTTGCGGAAAAGCTTGACGAGATTTCTCCCGTGGAAGGAATTTTATTTCGGATTCAATTCCGACGACAACTTGAACCTTCCAGGCCCAACCGACTGCCTTCCTCTCACAGACATACAAACGCACCAAGTACTTACACGAAGATTTGATTTAAAACTTTAAATCTAACAGAAAACTTAACATAATTTTAAATCTTCACAGAACCCATTTAGCTAACTATCCTAATTATGTAAAAGGCGTCGTTCTCTATGACAATTTGGAATAAACAATTACATCTAAGGGCCCATTTCTGTTTCTACGGCGGAACAAGCGGGCGAGCACATTTTGGGCGAATAGAAGAACGAGCATTTGTCTGTAAGGCACGCAAGGAAATAATGGAAATAAAAGCATGCATTATAAATAAACAAATATTTACACAAAAGCAGCTCAAAATAAATAATACATGAATGCATACATTTTCAGTTCCTCTTTAGTGTGCAATTTCAATAGTTAACAACGTCGTTGCAAACTACTTACGCAACTTGTAGTCGATTTAAATCAATCTAAAATGTTAATGACAAGAACAGGAGTAAGGGAAAAGAAGTTCGGGGTTCAAAAAGAACTTAAACAGCATTAAAGGTAAACGTGAGTCCCTCTAGACCGAAGATAACACACTGGCCAATGAATTAGAAACATGTGTGAAACATATCTAAATTTGTTTTAATCCATTTTTATGAAAATACGAGTGTCGTTCAAGTCAAACCGGGACTTTTGTGTTTATAAATAAGAAGAACAAATTTCAATGAGTGGACACAGCATTTATAATTCAACATACTTTTTACACTCATCCCAATGTTTAACTAATGCCTGGAAAGCGTCGGCATACAAAGATTTTGTCAGTACGTCTGAAACAACCTAGGGCATCCTGTTTCACTTCGTCATCAGTGTTGAAATGTTGACCGTCGAGAAACTGCTTTACGGGTCCAAAGAGGCGAAATCACTTGGAGCGAGATCCAGGCTATAAGGACGATGTGGCACTACCTCCCAGCCTAATTGCTGTAAATTGCACGGTTCGATTTGACCGCCCCTCGTACTGTCGTGTACATGCGCCTGCGGAAATAACAGCCTGATTTGATCATTAAAGGCGTCCTGTTTTTGCAAGACAACTTACGAGCTCATACTGCTCACCGCACTAAGCGCATTTTAGGATGTTCTAGGATGATTCAGACGTACTGACAAATCTTTTTTTTTTGCGGACGCTTTCTAGACATAAGTTAAACATTGGGATAACTGCATAAAAATATAGCAGGGGAGTATGTTGAAAAATAAATGCCATGTCTATTCCTTGAAATTTGTTATTCTATTTTATAAACCCAAAAGTCTCCGTTTGATTTGAGCGCACCTCGTAGCTTGAGCTCATATATACCTATTATTTATTTAGGATAGGGTTGGGTGAATCGAATAATGGAACTTGATCAGAATGGGGGAAAAGAAGGGACTGACTTCGTAAATGGCCACATTGTTGGTAATCGTCTAGCTGGAGAAACAACAAAAAATCAGCTGACTGGATTTTCGAAGGGTGCGATATCCAGAGTATTCAACACTTGGAAAAACGACTCACAGTCTTTGTCTAAGAGGGGATGTTTTGGCTGAAAGAGGGTTAATCCCCAGCGAGACCGCCGTCGTTTAAAACAGGACATTGACTGCGAGACAAATTGGGAAATGATTTTAATCAACGCTGTTATACAGTAAGGAATAAAAAATCAATTTCTTATGGGTTAGAAAAAGGTCAGCTAATTTTATACAGACCTGGGGGTCTAGGCTGAACTCATCGACAAGCTGTCGATCTCGACAAAATTTAACCGTCGATAAGTGGCATATTACACATTTATACACAAATTTACACACGTATGGCTAGATGTTATACACTGATATACACAAGTTTACACACATTTACACATAATTTTAAACATTTATCCATGTATACACTTAAATACATACATAAACACATAACTGTAGACACACTATATTATTATTTTCACAGTTCAAGTTTCGTGGCACAAGAGAGTACTTCATGTATGTAAATATTTTTAAACAAGTTTTTGTTAATATTTTTAGAAAATGTGTATTCTTGAGCTGTGTGTATTTAACCTGCAGGCCGGAAACGAAGGAAAAAAGAATTTAATAAGAAATCTGTTGCGAAATTCTGAAATAACGATCGCCAAGTGCATAGTCGACTGCTCTTGAATTGTAGACAAGAATAAGGCAGTTGTCGATGGTCAAAGTCTACACTCGAAAATCGACGGCGTAGAGTCTGTACACTCTAGACTCTGTAGACAAGTGTACACTGTAGACTCTGTAGACACTGTAGACAAGTCGTGTTCATGCTAGCTCGAATCGACAAATGCGTCATTAACCACGTGACCATCGACACTTGTCGACAGTCGACTGCTTGTCGATGAGCTCAGCCTAGACCCCCTGATGGTCTTTTAAAATGGAAAAAAAGTTAAAAAACAGATTTTTCTGAATTAAACACGAATTTTCTTCCTTAATGCCGTGAAAGCGCCTGAAACCAAGCGAAGCGGAACCAAATCGGTAATCCCATGCCTATACGAAAACTCTGCAAAGTGCTATAAAATTTGTCTACACTAGTGTATGGAACATCATGAAGATACTGGACTATTGTTATGTGGAGTGACGATACGCACTGTTTTGTAATTTCGGTATGCAGAAGGCTTGGCGGGAGCACCATGAAACAGCAGATCCCGTATGTCTTATCAAGATATCTTAAAGTTCTAGTGGTGGTGTCATGGTATGGAGCTTCTTCTGCTAAAAGGAACTGTTCTCCTGATATTCATGAAAGGTCGGATGGGTTTCACAGATTACCTGAGTACTGTTATCGACAAAGTTCAACCCGCAGTGCTGCATTTGTATTTCTGCACGAAGTTGGAACTACAAGATCCTCTTCCAAAAAATCTGCGAGAGCTAAGGTTAAGTCTGGAGAACGCCTGGTCTTCCATTGATATACAAGTTCTTCAGTATGCTGTAATTCGGAATACACGTGGTAAAATGAAATATTACACAGATGTTTCTAATTCATTGGCCGGTGTGTGCATTTTTCTTTAGTTCGAGTCAAAATAGCGTGGTAGTAGCTGACGAAGATCCTTCAAATTCTAATAATTCAAACTAATATAAAGTGAAGAATTGTCACGTAATTCATTCTGAAAATTTTCCGTTCTAAAGCACATTGTCTGTCTTCCTACAGTTACTTCTACTTAAAAGCATGCGCTCCTGTGGACAAGTGAATTAGTAATTTAGTCAACAACCATATCGTCCAGATGATGTGCAAAGCATTATGGGTAGAAAATCGCAGAAAATGTTCTTCAATGCATAATTTACTAATAAAAAAAAATTCCACAGCGTAATCTTAGAATTTAAGAAACTTGGCGTAACACCCTTGAACGCGCGAGTAGACTATCTTTGGAACATTTCCTTCGATAAGGAATGAAAACTGCCGTCTAATGCTTCAAAATGGATATAGATTTTGGAAGCAAAATGAAGCTAAAACGTATAAATGGAGATAAGGTTTTAGTGACGTCATCACATTAGCGGATGCTGTTGGCAAGAAAAAAAAAGCGCCCCTGTCTCTTTTGAGGGGAGGAATGAAAGCCCCTTTTGGTGTGTGCTTTGTCGAAAGTCGTTGGCGAGCATCACGAGAGTCTTTGTGCGAACTCACACGGCACGACACAGGCGACATGGGGAATCGAAGGGGCGGAAAAGAGAAGATCCGCCATCATGAGAATAGTTCGTCGACAACTGTCAATATTAGCCAGCACGAAGGGGCAGGAAGTCGTATTTTGACATCAACCGAAGAGCTGTACAGGAAGCACATGTCTTCTGAGAGCCGGCGAAAAAAAATTGTTAAACTTCTATAAGAAAAACAACAAAATAAAGCTATAACATTATTACATGTGCACACACTTGATACCAAATTAATGCACATTACATTAATTATCCATTTTCTATCCTACCTAAGCAATGCCGGAATTGCCTAACATGTAGCGATAGACCCGCAAAAACTGATTTTAAGTTACTGTTCTCTTCTTAGTGAAGAATCATGAAACCAACTGAACAAGTGTTTTCACTATCAGGTCATTCAAAAGGTCTTGCGTATTTTGGTTTTGGAGGAGAAAAAGTTTTGCAAGTCTATTTTCAGGGCGATTTTTAAACTGTCGTGTGTCATGCAATGATCTAAACAGGTGAGCCCAGATGATAATCTGTGGGGTAGATGATAGGTAAGTATGGAGGAAGAGGCAAAGCTTCCCATCCAAGCTGCATAATCTTTGAACGGTTCTGTAAGCCTGTGTGCGGTCTTGCATTGTCATGTAACCGTAGGGCCATTTGCGATTTACAATGTAGGTTGTAATTAGAGCCTTTCTTTGCAAATCTTGTGACGGTTTGACCTTGCTGTAAGACCTCAATGTAGGCTACTCCAATTGCTGTACTGAAAACAGTCAGCAACAATTTGCTTTGGATTCTTTTTATAAGGTTCCCATTGGTTAGAGCGATGAATATTATTGTAGATGACCCATTTTTATCGCATTTAATGATTCGGTCTAGCAGCAGCTCTCTATGATGATGTTGGGGCAAGGAAGAGAAAGTGGTCAGGCGTTCCATTTTTTTCACTGCTGATAGAGCATGGGAGACTCATTTATCCAATATTTTGACTGTTCCCAGTATGCGAATATAGTTAAGCATACTTCCCTTTATCACCTTCAGTGCATCTTCAGGCAGTCGTCCAGAGCGGGAGTTATCTTCAATGGATTGATCTCAATCCTGGAATTTACAAAACCAAACTTAGCTTGACAGGCATCCTGTTTATACGCTTGATATGCATTGTAATCCAGTTTGAATTCAAGAAGCAATGATGCTAGAATTTTGACATCAGTATTCACCATTGTAGACTCTCACTCACCGCTTTATTCCAGACTCTTCTCCAATTAATAGATATGTGGATGCAAATCATGTAGGACAAAGTCATTTCTGTTAAGAGGTTCAGGGGTTATTCACTGTCAAAGACCAGGTTCCAAAAATACGCAAGAACTTTTTAAAGACCTGATAGTTCTTTTCAAGGAATTGACGTATTAAATACTCCTTACAAAACACTCTTTTTCCAGTTAACATCAATCAAATCGACCCCAAGCTTACATTACACGAATAACACAACGAAGACTCCATTAGAAAATCATCTTCCGCTGGTTCTTTATTTCCAATTCCGGCCAAGTTTTTCACAGACATTATCGTGGAAATAGATTTTGAAATAGACATAAGAACGAGAACGTGTCTGAGATTTCCAAAACTAAGAAAAAAAAATTTAATTAGGTCTTAAATTCAGGCCATAACTCTCAGCGAAGGGAACAGATAAATCCGGCTCTTTTTTTTTTCCTCTACAAACTTTTAACGTTGTTGCCAACTGAATATTCTGTCAATAACTCCTTGAGATTCTGACGAGTCACTCCTCTTCAGCAACGGGTCTATGCAGAAGAACAGCCAGTATATCGATCTAATATTGTATTCATGCCTTTCCTTCCCAAGCAGCCTTTCTCCCTTATCCCCTCCCTTCTTCCCTTCTTTTTTTTTTGTCAGCCAGGTATTGCACTTCATTTAAGGGGAAATCGAGTGGGATAAGTTTTCCACTTGATTTGCCCCATCTCACGAGAATCCTCAATTTTAGAGAAAACACGTAAAAAGCTGAATACTAAGCATATAGACATAAATCAATAGACAAGATCGTTTATTCAGACTGATTTCCGAACAAAGCCCAATTCTTTACTAGCGCCATAAAATTCACGACCCGATAAATTAAATAAGATTCCTATGGAGCGACTGTAGATACAATGAGGAAAACACGTTTATTGAGCCTACTTCAAAATAAATTTTAAAATGATATTTTATTCATTTCTAAAGAAAACTGAACACTTTAAATCGTCACCCTATCTATCCCTGCGATCCAAACCTGATATCTTCCAGGCCTACAAATAATGCTGAAATTGCGCGATTTCTCACAGTAATGAACTATTACATGTATTATAATTACTTAAATATGACTAGAGAGATGAATTTCCCTGTTGATCTATCCTTGAACCAGAAAGACCACTACAAGCACTTTTTGTCAATCCAATTTACCCTTCCAAACGAGTGGAATAGTCTATGTTAATACGGAAAAAATTTTGCTGTAAAATTTTACATTTCTTACCAAGAATCATGGGCAAGAAACGTAAGAAACGCAAACAGAGGTGGCAAGTATTGTTGGCTGTAGTCAAGTAACAGTTTCCAATATCATAAAACGCTTTCAAGATGAACAAGTGTTGAACAAGAAACGTAGTGGTCATCCGAGGAAAACCACTACTAGACAAGATAGGACTTTGAAAAAAATCTGTCTAAAAATGCGCAGAGCTTCGTCGAAAGAGATGAACAATGTTTGGAAGAGACATCATGTCCATTACTCAAGCCGCACCTTAAGACGACGCCTAACTTATCTGGGTTTTAGACGAGCAAAAGCAAGAAGCCCTTCTTGATAAATCGCCAGAAGACGAATCGTTGGTAATGGGCGAAAGACAAGCAACGTTTGCCAGAAGATGACTGGAAGCGAGTTGTTTTCAGCGATGAGTCTAGTGTGTGTCTTGGAGTTGGGGATGGAGGCAAAGTTTACAAATGGTGACGTGCGAGAGAACAGCTTTATGCAGATTGTGTCAGAGGTACTTTGAAATTCTCACAAGGAATCATTGTGTGGGTTTGCATAACGGCCAAATGGTCTAAGGCAAGGGTCGGCAACTATTTTTATTACAGATTTTTAACCTTTTCTAAGATTTTTAATATAAAGTGCACTATTTCCCAAGAAATAATTTAAATTTATCCTATTTCTGGCCGCTCATTACATATTTCTAAAAAATCTTGCGAGCCGCATGGAATCCTGTAGCCAGCTCAAAAGAAACCGGAAGCGGACCGCGGTCAAAGGTTGCCGACCCCTGGTCTAAAGTACATTGACACACTTAGACCATTTTCTAATTCTAAGTATGTACGATTCATTCGCTGATGATGAAGATGTTGAAACATTCAGACCATCGATTGGCCGTCTAACAACCCGGACTTGAATCAAATTGAAAACATTTGGTTCACCCTGAAAAAATTAAGTTAATGTCAAACACCCTACCAACATTGACGAATTGCGGAAAGCCATTCGAGATAATTGCCAGGAACTTGGCGCAACTCAGTGGGGTAATCTGTAAGAAACAATGCCACGCCGAATTGTTGAAGTCTTGAAAGCAAAGGGTGGTATTATAAAGTATTGAAAAAATATTTATTAATAAGCCCAGTAGGTAAATTTGACTTTTTTCTGTTTATTAAATACTTTTGTCCAGTATGCCTTAAGAATGTCCAGAAATTCTGTACTTTCTCTATTTTTTGTTACCGATGTACAATTTTTGTCTCATTTTGAAAATATTTATATTATTTAGTAGTGTATGCTGTTTTATTTTATTTGATGTTAGATTATTCACGATTTATGTTGATATCTTTCGTTTTGTATGACGAGCCAATCTCTATTAAATACTTTTGTCCAGGAGTTGTAATATGTCCAGTTAGCGCAAATATCTAATTATATCACAGACGGATAAATCGATGCAAATACTGTCTGCCACTCAATATATGGATAAATATTATCTGAGGAATATGAAAATTCATATGCAGAGTAATAATTTGTAACAAAAATTTATTTACCTCAACAGAAAATTACGTATAACTTTAAACACTGGTAAAAGAGATAAAAAATGTTTATATAAAGGAACTCTTAAATATTGGAAAGCACTTAAAAATTTCAATGTATGTACAGAAAAACTATCAAAGAATACATGCAATTTTAAAATGTCGTGAAATTCTTAAAAGTTCATCTCACCCGGAAATTACAAAAAAACAAAACAAAAAAAACAAACATTAAAAGCCTCCAATGTATAGAACCTAAAATACTTTACCAGCATATCTTAGCGAAAACCTTGTGTAGCTGCTAAACTCGTCCAATGATGTCCATACCTTTAGGTGCTATACATTGGAGGCCTTTTTGGTTTTTATGTAGGCTAATCTCCGGGTGAGATGACTTTAAAGGAGTATTAAGACTTTTAAAATTTTATATATATTCTTTTATAGTTTTTCTATACATTGAAATTTTGAAATGGTTTCCAATTATTGTATTCCAATTCCAATTACTCGTACAGTATGTTTTTTTTGTATCTTTTGCTAGTGTTTTAGTTTATAATATTGCTTTTGAGGTTAATAATTTTTTATTATAAGTTATTAGTTCATATATTACTCAACGTTATCCTTCTAATCGTAGTATTCAAACTTTTGGAATAAGGTCTTTATTATTTATTAGTATTACACTATTTATTATTATCCCCCCTCTCTTTTATGCAATATCATTTCATTCAAAGTTGTTTTTTTTTTTATTTTTGGTTGCCAAGACTACGTAATTTAATTGCAAAGTTAATGCAAAGTTGTAGAGCGTCGTCTAGTTAATTTAAATCCATCGACAAAAGCAATATTTTATTAATCCTAATTGAAAAAATAAATTATCATCTTTCGCGCTATGAATTAAGAACTGAATTATCATCTTACACGGAAGCCGCCTTGCTGCTTTTATTTGACAAAATTAAAGCAAACATCGTGTCACAAAACAAAACTCAAAATAAAAACTACAATTCCAACATAATAACACCACTTTTGTTAACAAATAACGAAATAATTACAGGACTAATGAAGAAGGTGCTCAAGATCTTCTCCTTCAGAAGCCGCACTAGGCTATGAAACCCCTCCAAATTCCACGGATGATCAAATACAGGATGCAATCGCGGTGTTATACCACGGATAATAATGGACGTCGAAAAAATCGATTGACACACAATCATTAATCTGTGCGGCTTTTGAGGGATAGCATGTCTAGAATCTGTTTTTTTTTTGTTTTGTTTTGTTTTTGAGATACATGAAATTTAGTTTATTTAACCGGCAATTGTAAAATAATAAGAGCAGTGGGCTTCTCTGCAATGCCAGTTCTTAATTGAAAGTGTTGGTGTTGGCAATAGATGACAATTTATTCTTTCAAATTGGACTGGTAAAGAAGTCTTTTTTTATGGATGGGTTTAAACTAATTAGACTTGGCAATTGGGAATATATCTTTATCGTTAATAGGAAAAAAAAATTAGGGATGAAAAGACAATGACCAAAGAAATAATAATAAATAGTGTAATTATAAACTGGAGAAAACCTCCAAACACAGGTAATAACTTTTCGATTGAAAAATGGAAGGAAATCCAGGTCGCAGAATTTTTGCTTCCATTTTTCAATCGAAAAATAAATAGTGTAGTTTGATATATTCATGATAGATGGAAATATCACGACATTCTTTCAATATAATTTTGCTGTAGCTTTTCTTGTTTTCTGCATAACTTGTATATTCAAAATATCCTAAGAATAAACCATAAATGCAAATAACTGAAGCTAAATCTTCGCGATCATACAAAGTTAGGTTCATCGTTAACTACAATGTTTAGGTTTGCCTAGTTGGGTCATATTTTCATGATTCGTTAGATTGCAAGGCAACCATTGTGCACTACAATATATTTTATCATTTCGTTCGCGATATATTTTACAAATTTTTGATTTTTGGACTATACAGTATAATCCATTTAAATATAATAGCATATCCTGCTTTGGAATTCCTTACAAAACAGGATAACATTTTTTCAAGGCAAAACATTAGGTGTGTCTATTATTAAGAACTACAAAAATTTAAAAATTAATACAAAGATAGAGCGTAGAGAGTCTTTTCCAATTACCTTGTAGATCTGAAGATTTCGCACAACGAGTTATTGTTGATGCCTTTGGGAAAATTATAGCCGATAAAGGTTGATGAAAACAGCCAATTACGGCGAAAGGTTTTCAAGGGTCCCATCAAAGAGCGCAGGCTTGTAGAAGCCTTTCTCGCAGCACAATCTTCTCGAAGACAGGCTTTCATACATGTGAAAGGGAAGCGAACAAGAGGGACATTAATAGAAAACATAAAACATATGGAGTCTCTTTTTACTGTTGATCTATCCCAGGAGAACAAAAGATTTCTCAAATGCGGCGCTTCCAAACAAACGCTTTCTGAATAAGTATCAGCATCAAAATAAAAACCAATTGGTTGAGTCAGTGGAATTGGTTTTATGCTGAGCCATTCGGGGATTCGAGTTTCCTTGGAAGTCTATATATCAAAAGGACAACGGGATGCTGAGACATTTTGTTATAAACTTTAAAGAAAAAACGATCGTTTCAATTCACCTTTTGTTGGACCAAGACCTTTTATTTGTGCGTTGAAATCTGTTTTCTTTTATATTCTTATCGATTTCTTTGGTCATAGAAGTTCTGCAGATAATAAATCTTCCTAGTCTAAAGAGACCGCTACAAGAGTGTTATTGAGAGGTACTAGGTTCATCCACGAGCAACACAAAATTTGAATGATAAAATACCAAGTAACTGTGGATAGTTATAATGAAGAAAGAAAAAACACCTCTTGTCCAGACAGAAAGAATTTAATGCAACACAAAATTTGAAGATGAAATAAATCGCAAATTATATACAGTAATCTGATGCGGGTTGCACATAAATAATTAGGTTTTGAGTTCATAAAGAAGAAATTAAATATTATGATAGTTAAATTTCTGATCAAAAGAGAGCGCTTTAGAGGATTCCGTAATTTGTGTGAGAGTACAGTACAGTTCACATTTAGACTGTCTAAAAAGCTCGACCGATGTTGCACGCAACTGCTCAAATCACGTGATACAATAGCAATTATGTGCCTGTCTTCATTGTAGTATACAAAATCAATAATATCAAACGAGGAATCGTGAACGTATGAAGTGATTTGTGCAGAGTTATGTGCGACATTGCTCAGACAGACGTTTTAGACACAGCTCAAAGAAATGATTGCAAATGTTCAATATGCCGCCCCTCATTGGAAAGCAAAGCCGTCTGAAAAGGTAATACACTCTACAAAGCATTAAAAGGCACCTCAGTTGATATGGCAGAAACATGAGAGCGAACAGAAACCAATGAAGTTGGCCATTCTCTGTACGACTTCAGATATCCCCATAACCAGATGTTCCAAAATGCCATTCTTGTGAGAAGGAGCGACTTAGATCACAGATCTCTATGTCGCCATTGGAAAAATAACTATGCTGGTATTAAATTTTTCAAAGCCGCATCAGATTACGTACATATTTTGCGATTTATTGCATTTTCAAATTTTCTGTTTACTTTTGGATCACCAAAAGTATTTCGTTATATTGAAAAAAACTGAATCAAATCAACAAATGAGATTCGTAGGTTTAATAAGGCAACTCGTACGAACAGTGGCTTTAGCTTTAGAGAAAGCTTTTTAATTATATACATGTATAATAACGTGTAAGTTTTATGTTTAGACTAACAATGCTATCGTATGTTAAGAATTTTTTTATTTATCGAAAGATTTCTATGTTTATAACAAGTACAATCAGATCATTTTCCACAGGCTGAAATTCTTCAAGAAACATTTAAAATAAAAACCTATTATTTGAACTTTCAGAAACTGTATTCACCTTGTTTTTGGCAAAAAGATTCTAGAGATTCGTTTGGATTTATTTGCCTTTTTCTTTTTCTTTAACAGTTTTACACCCAAAATCGATCGCCTTCCACCCTTCTGTTCTTAAGGAAAGAAGACAATTGCAGGCCCTCCTTTCAAACAAATCTAATCACCATTAACGTCCTCTGGGGAATCTTCTCTTCTATTTTTTTCTGGCCGCTATAGAGAAAGTTTCACAAATTTCCAACTTTTACAGCCCACTTCGTCTCTCCGTTCGTTCGTACACACAATCAGGCTCTTCTGCGCGGCCCCTTTATCAAATTGGTGGGAGGGCGGGTGCGAAAAATACATTCGGGCTCTCTAATAACCGCGATAAGGTTTTCCTCTTTCATCCGAATTTCGATTAAAATTTTTTTCCCTCTTTGGCCCAGAAAGGGTTAAATATTCCTGGAGATGGCAGTTTAATTTCTTTTTCTTTTCGACTGAATTTTAAAGAGTCTAGGATTCGAAAGCTATATATAATTCCAATAGGCTTTTAATTTCACTAACTGTCTCATTTTCGTATGAATAATGGCAAGTGCCTGTGAATTGGAATTCTACATCTGCATCTTAAGTTCTTTCTGCTAGGATTCCTTAAGGATTTAACAGTGGAATTTCAACGTTGATTTCTGTCAGTCCAGGTCTGCGTAGAGACGAATGCGATCTTATTGATATTGTGGACAGTTTTACCCTTCTTTTCTCCATTGCATCACAGCATTTGAATTAGTTCTTACTAATCAAACAAAATAATTATAAGTACTATCTGTGCCCAGAGCGATATAGAGAAGAATCTACTTGACGTTATCACAGACAAAATTGGCGGATACTTAACAAGAAATTATAGGAGGGTATAAGAAAACAGCGGAAGCCCGGAGTTAATCTAATTTTTACCCTTTTTATCCGTACTTTTTAATATTGTTTCAAGAAATCCGAATTCAAATGTTATGTTTCCATTTAAGACATTAATGGTTTCAATGACCACGTGATTGTTATTCCCTCAACCCCGATCCAACTGGGAAAATTTGGTCCAAACTCATAGGATGTTCCAAATCTTGTCTAGAGGAAACTGCATACCGAATTTCACCCCGTTAAATATCAAGGTCAATAAAAGCCAGTCTAATGTGCCACGTAGACTAGGAGGTTCCTTGAAACTCCCACCCTCGTAACTCCGACTCCAGTAGGCCAATCAAAACCAAGCTAAGTGGTGAAGTAGGACATTGTCTATGGTAAGCGACATTTTGAATTTCAACCTTCTATGTCAAAAACTGTAGAAAACAAGAAGAGGGCAAACAGACGGACAGAGGGAAGGATGTAAAACCGATAAGTATTTCCATTCTTCCACTACTTAATAAAATAAATTAGTTCATTTTTTAATCCGCCAGGTGGCAACGGTGCTAAAATAAAGATTGGTTGGTTTGGATGGTTTATTAGAAACTAGAAGAGGTACCCGGCGTTGCCCGGGACAATTACACTTGCAGGTAAACAGAACAATCTCAAAAAATTAAATTATAACTCCCAATTGGTTAAATAATAACTCAATCAATACAACACAGAGCAAAGGGACTATCCATTCTACGAAAAATACGAAAAACAGGAATTCTAGGTGATATACCGGTACTTTATCTAAACTCTTCTTGACTTGCCTCACCACTGCGGAGCATCACCAGATACTTTAATTCAAGTTTTTTCCTGCTCTTGACGTAGAAGCTCTTATGCTTCTCCCTCGTCGACTACCAAAGTCATTTTGCGCCTTTTACAAAGTTATATCTGTACGCAGCCCAGGACAAACACAAACATCCATGCCCACGGCGGGATTCGAACCCACGACCAGGCGGATTCGAGAATTAGAAAGCATACGCCCTAGCCCTCTCGGCCACCTGGCCGGCTTTAAAATAAAGAAAAATTATTGTATCGAACAGGCATAACCCTTATTTGACGACTCGATATGCGAATCACTGATATCCGAAACGTACAAGAAATATATAAGGTTATGACTCACAGTAGCTCGGGGTTCTAGCATTTGTGAAGAAAATGCATTCAGAAGTATTCACCTAAAATAATGTGTGAAACAAGTTTCGGAATGCCACTTCAACTACGGCAGTACAATCACCATACTTCGGGAACCGAAAAACCTAGTTATCCATGGCCATGCTGTTGCTCATAAACCCCACATAAGCAGAATCAATGCGAAACGACGTTTAAAACTGGTGTACAGCTTACTGACACTGGACCATGGAGCAATGGAAACAGGTCTTTTGGAGCGAAGTACCTCGGTATATGCTCTGGTAAACAGATGGTAACTTTGGATATGGCAGATGCCCGGAGAACGCTTCATGCCTGACTACGTGCTACCCATTGCGAGAATGTGGTGTCCACTGTATCATGGTTTGGATTGGGACAACTTTTCCAACATTTGTGACTGAACATCTTCAACGCTGTTCGTGAGGAATGGAAGAAAATCCCTGAAGCTCTTTCCAAAATCTGGTGGAGAGTATTCTTCTGAGAAAAGAGGCCGTAATAAAAAGAAAGCGCATTCGACACCGTATTAATTTTCGTGAAATCCTGGTTGAAATGCAAAAGTACAGGGGTTCGGAAACTTTTGATCACATAGTGGACATTGTGTTCATTTATATACGAAAAGGGTTAAAATAATTCCCCAGCTAGAATGTCGATGACGCTCTTCATAGGCATAAACTTTGACAACAGTTAGAGAAAACCGCTTGGAAATTCTGCAGATGCAAACAGCTGCCCAGATTGATTGTCTGCTATTTCGGAACAACACTTTTTTCATTAGATTAAAGGAGATATACTTCCACATTTTTCTTGACAAATATAAAGCACCATAGTCATCTCAAACCAAACAATACCTGACATGATGAATACAGCAATTTCTCGTTCTTCGGCACGAGCTCTCCTTCTTCTGGCGTCTGACACTCACAGATGACTTCATAAATCGCGCCAATGTATTTTACACAAACGAATTACATTGGAAAAGAAAACATCGATCATATTCTTTATAACGTAGGCTACTTATTTATTATCGTCTCCTTTTACCATTTAAAAGCCGACTTCAGCATAATTTATTATCGATCACTAACAAATAAAGCTAACAGCGGCGTTCATTCTTTTAAGAAAACGGACCTCTTCGCTAGGGAAAACGATTTTCGGAAATGCTAAAGGAAATGCCATAACTCAACAGTCGTTTTTGCTTTCATTTCCACGCTTTATTTTTTCCTCTTTTGAAATGTCCTTTTTAGAGCAAACAACCTTGACGATTATTCTCTGCACAAGAGAAAGAGAGAGAGAGAGACAGAGAATCCACTGCTGGTGGGATCTATTGTGTTTCCCGATAACACTGGGTGGAAGTGGTCGTTGGCTTTGTCGCTCTGGAACCGATCCAACCACCTTCCCACTCGCCCGCCCCTACTTTTGCCCAATCCATTTTCCCTGCCTCTCTCTTTTTAACCTCAAGTTTGAAGAACCCAGTCTCCCTTCCCTCCCCACCTTCAAGAATTGGATACCTTCATCAGGAAAATGCCGGGTGATTACCAAAGCGCTCTTGCGTTAGAAAATTTCCTCATTTCTCCTATCGGTGGAGAGAGGAGAGAGAGAGAAAGAGAGAAAAAAATACATTTCCAATTTCAATTTTCGTAGTAGGATGGAAACCCGTTAAAAAATTTGTGCGTGAGCAGAAAATCTAGAGGGGAAATTAAATTGAAATGCCAGAGAGAAATATGTAATCAAGTACCGGATATCGGAGGAGCCTACACCTAAACGAAATCGGTTAAATGAACGAATAAGTGAACACAGGTTGCGTACAAACATATTTAAACTTGCCTAACTTTCAAACAAAAGAAAAGAAGCATTCTGGCAATTTAAAACACTCTTTCAATTTGAACAGAATCTCTAAATTTATAATTTGATATTTTCTGTAAGGTTAGACGCTAACACAACAGTTTTAAATGCTCGGCTCTTGATTTTCCCTTAAATACATTTTGTGAAAGTTTTCTATTAATTTTTATAAACTGTAAGTATTCGACTAAAGCAATGTTTCTTAAAGTTTTTAGCTCGCTACCCCCTGTCACACGTAAAAATTCCAAAGGACCCCCGCGACTTCCCAGTTTGTGTGCCGTAACATGTGTTATATGTTCCACCCAAACGAAATCGGGTCTAATATATGTTTATAGACCTTGGTTCCACCAAGTTTTCTGCGACCCCCACTTTAAGAAACACCAAACTAAAGGATTACCGAGATTACAGAACACCTTTGCCGACAAACGATATACCCTTTATAGTTGTGAGAAGTCTTTGTATTGTATCGTTTACTGAAAAAGATACACTGTTTATTTAAATGTAGTTACTGCAAAAAACCAAAATATTTAAGCTAGGTCATAATGTGTATAACATACGAGGTGCTACCCAAAATTTCCCAGAGAAAAAGCAGAGAACGTACCTTACACACTAATTTCCATGTCACCGTCAAGTAGTCACCTCCGGCCTGTATGCAACGACACAAGCGGTATTCCCATTTTTGGAAGCACTCATGGAAGTCCGAAGGCTGTAGGGTTGTTGAAGACCACTTGCGATTCCACTTGGATATCTTCAATGGAGTCTCAGGGGGCTAGGTCAGGAGAGTAGAGAATATGGGGGACCTTGCCCTATTGTGTTTTTTTTTTCAGGAATTCCTTCACGATGAGCGAGGTATGTAAGGGCGCGTTTTCATGGTGGAGCAACCAGTCTTTGCTCTTCCACAACTAGGACCGTTTGCGCGAATTTTTCTTTCAGTCTCTTCAAAACCTCGCAGTAGAGCTTCCTGTTGACAGTCTGACCAGGTCGAATAATTTGGAAATGCGCAGAAGCACAAGAACACGTTGCAACATAAACAACAATAACTCACAAAGAAATGCGCCTACAATTAAGAAACTTGGCAGAGCAGCAGCTGAAAGGTGTACCAAGAGGCATCTAGCGGCAGAACCTCGTACTGGCGGAATGTTCAAATTCTAGGATATTTTGGGTAGCGCCTCGTACGGGCGTGTACATTAACATTCCAAGCATTAATATCCGGAAACAAGTAAGTATTTTAGATTCAAATCAACAATCACTTTCGACACGCCACGAGAAGACCGCTGCGTTGCTTAATATGCTCGTATGGTGTCGCTGCAGTTGCAGACGAATCTATTCAGTGTTGGTGGACAAACAGCCAAATTTGAGTCGATCCATTTTTCATCGATGTAAACAATAGGACGATTTTCTTCTCTTATTTTTCATATTTCTCAGGTATCTACCTCTCCATGCAAACGTTTTCATTTGTTTGGAAACACGGCCAGAACTCATTTTTGTGCTACTTGATTTTAGCGCTTCATAGCTTCCTCTTTCATAGCTATAGACTGAACTGGAACTACAGCGACTCCATACGAGCACATTAAGCAACTCAACGGTCTTCTTGTGGCGTGCGGACAGTAAAATAAGTGTTGGTGTACGAAGGTTATCCAGAAAGTAAGTTCCAACGGGACATTAAAGAAAAAAAAACATTATTAGCAAAAGTACTTGTTAGTACTTGAAGAACACTCCTTACACTACTTTTCTACGTAGTTTCCACCATTGTTAAGACACTAGTCGTAGAGTAGTCACTTGTCGTAGTGTTGTATTCCCTGGTCATATTCCCTCGCTTGGGATATTAGAGAAGTGAAGTGAAACTTTGGAAAACTGCTAGGAGAGCGACATGACAGTGAATCGTTTGTTCTCGCTCACTTCCCCGTTATTTCACGCACCAAATCATCATTCACCAAAAACAGTCGGCCACTACGTTCTTCACCATACACATTGTCACGTCCTTCTTTAAAAACCGCACCCATCTCCTTACTAATGAACCACTCATTGTGAACAGGAAGCTTTGTAAATGGCACCAGTAGGATGGCAACAAATCACCATACTCAGCACAGACGTTTTCCGGCCATTCGCCATACCCAAATCCTTCCAACCGATTGCCAGATGGTGCATCGTGACTCGCCACTCCGTTCAACCATCCGCTATTGCTCCAGAGTCCAATGACTTCTCTCTTTGAACCATTGTAATCTCCTCGCTGGGTTGCAGTTGCTGATATAAGATGTGAGGGCCGCAGCTCTGCCATGAAAACCAAGAGAATGTATTTCCCTGCGAACAGTCCTGGTGCTTACAGTTGTCCCAGTGGACTCTGTGAAGGACCCTGTCAATCCATCAACCGATGTTTTATGGTTTGCAAAGACCACCTTGCGAAGCGCCCTTCGGTCTCTGGCCGACATAATCTTGGGTCTTCCAGCCCTGGGCTGAACACTTGTCGTACCCTTGTGTTTCCACGCCGGAAGGACGTTTTGAACGGATGATTTGGGGATGTTTAGCAGGGTTGACGTCTCTCTAAGGTGGCACCCAACAATTGTACCCCTCTCGAAGTCCGAAAGCTGCTTTCTTTTGAGCCATTCCTACAGCATGCAAGCGACCTTTGTTGTGTAGTATTGGGACAAAAGACAACATTTAAATTGCATGAGAATGCCTCATTTTTATGTAAAATAAGGGTGTCCCATGACATTTGGCAAGATAGTGTATGAGCACTATCAACGCTGCAGCGCTACAGTGGCAGTATTTAGTAAAAAGCGGAACTCAGTTTCTGGATAGCCCTCGTATTAGTAGACCGCAGAGCCCTCGGAAAACATCCCGAAATAACGAAAGAGAGAATTGTACGAGGGACATTCAAATTTGACCTGAGGTAGAGGCCTGCATTCTTGCCTCTATTGATGCCTCGCCAGACAGACTTTAGTCCTGTATAAAAGCGTAGGGCTGGTACTTCGAATAATGCTTCCAAAATATTAATCTATTTTGTGTAGTGTGTTAGTAAAATAGATTGTTTTTCCTTTCCTGTAGCATTTTCGTTTCTGTAACGTTTTGTTACAATAGGGCAAACTTTGTAGACCACCAGGTATAATAACTTAACACCGACAAACCTTATACTAGACTACTATAAATGGTCAAAATTAATATTCTGAAATGCTAAAATTTACACACACAGTTATTTTATTTAGATTTAATCGTCGCTATAAATTCATATCTGAGTCTTCTCAGAACCACAGCAAATAGTTTCATGAAATTCATCATGTGTAAAGCAACTGTGCAAATAATAATATAATTACGCATTTTATTACAAATCAAACTACTAAGAGGATTTAATAAAAACACGCATAAATAAAAGAGCTACTTCAGCTGCTCTTAAAAGCTAGTCATAAGGCACGCAAATAATCATAAGCATTAAAACTTTAGCTCACGACTCGTTTTTGCTTCCGCTTTAATAACTTCTTTTTTTTTTTTTTTTTCTACGGCCCAAAGCAGCCAGAGTCGAAAGATCAACGATAAGCAAACGAAGAAGTCATTTTCAAAGAAGAGGGTTGGGCGTCAAGTTTCGCCAAACAATTTCACCAACTACCCCCTCCTCCCCGCCGCATCGCCTCGTAAATATCCGTCGCCAACTACCGACCGACCGACCGACCGACTTGGTAAGCTCAGGCAAAGACAATCCCGGTAGGAATACTCCCACCAAAAGGGGCTTTAATCCTCTTCCTCCACAAGATGGTTATCATTCCAGTCTCCAATTAAAATGCATCCTTCCAACAATCGGCCGCCCACCACCGCCACCAACACTAGCTTCTCTCGAAGTGCAGCTGATAAAAGCGAAGCAGCTGCTGTTCCTTCTGCCGGCTTCGCTCTCTCCATCAACCACCCACCCTTTCATTATCACTCGAGTTATAGTCCGTGTTAGCTGCCCCCTTTTCTTTAATAGCCCCTGAGAATATCAATTTAGAAAAAAACAGCTCCCGAATTTAAGAGATAACGCACAAAAATGAAGATTTCTCCATCATTTTAAATGCGGCTCTGTGAATAGATTAGGTTCACTGTTTAAGATATTTAGTAAAGGTTAGTGAAACCAAACCATTTAAAATTTTATTTTTAATTGCAGACTCCAATGAACGTTCTAATAAATTAAATAGTAAAAAGTGAAAACCGCAACTGACAAAAAGACCAACTAATTTATACTTTTTTAATGTGCCCAAATTTCAGTGTGGCAAATACACGATTAGCATAACTAATACTAATGATTGTATATGATAATTAACAATATGAATTTCTTTCTCTTTTTCCAGCTAGTTAGGCTAGATTATGTTAGATTAGGGATATACTGGAAAACTGATATGGAACATCCTCATGTGCTGCATGAAATGTCCCTTCACTCATAGAAGAATGAAGAAGAATTTCGTAATTTTCATCCAAGAAACAGTGAATAGTGAGCGTTACGATAACGGAAAAATTTGTAGCCGCGTTACCGGAAGAAAACATCAAGAGAACATTAGTTCAACATAGAAATTCCACAGCTCAGGGATCTCAGAGCATTTGCGGCCGGCACGAGAGGATCCCTAGACTTAGCTCCCCTAGAATTCCTCCTTGGAGATGCACAAGAGGCGGATAAAATAAAATGACACCTGTGAAACGACACCAACAGTTTTTGAATAGGTCCACCCTAAAACACTCTAAAATACAAGGATGTTGTGGAGCACCTCGTCTGACCCCTAATCATCGTTGAATATTTGTTTAACAGTAGGAAAGAGGCAGACAATGTGAAGGCCTTTGCGGACGTTTTTCATACATAAGCTCATCGGAAATAACGTACATGAAGCAGATTCGTTTTATGTTGGCATGAGGTAAGCCAACATGGTCTGGGACTACTTGTAGTATACAAGGGAAGAAACAGCATAGCAATATCTCAACTTTTTGCGCAATCATCTCCATCCTATACTGCAGAAAAGACAAAAACAAGGATGTTGAGAAACATCTCGTGAATGTCCCACTGCTGTTCTATGCTGTCTGTACCATTGGTTTTGGAATAGCCGCTTTGCCACGAATAGCCGCTTTGCAACGTGCACTTCCCATTGGATAGTTTTGGATACGATGTGCTGGAGAGGTTATCTGGGTCACCACTGTCTTGTGCTTTCGGGCACAATCCGCTTCTACATCCGTCTATCTCTCTTGTTGGGCTTCGAATATCACTCGCTGTTCTCAATGCCTTACCATGTTTTGCATAGGCTGTCATTAACAGTTGATACAGTGCTTCTTGCAACACCATAAGGTTAGCTGTTTTTGTCACTGAGGCTCAAGCGAGGATCTGCAATGAACAGGTCTCAAGAGATGTTGGTGATCGGATATAACGGCTTTTGCCTGCTCAAATATCAACCCATACGATTGCTACCGATACACTGATATTTTCCGCTTGCACGATCTCTAACGAGGCAACATCCGAACCAGCACATCGAACTCTTTGTTTGCGCGCAAGCATACATTGAAACCGATGGTTGTGCGCGATGGCAGTAGCACTTCGTTCAAATAGGAAGTGAAAATAAAACAAACATGGAGGTAAAGGGGAAACAAAATCGTTAACGGCGGTCGCCAAAGACTTGCAATTACAGCAGTGTTATAAAGCACAACTCTCGAAATAATTTAACAGTTTTTTTTCTTTAATTCTTTTATTTATTCATACATACGTCCACACCAACGCATTATATCCACGTTTGTATTCTCGGCTGTCCCATTAGATCGACAGCCGTGCCCTCGTTTAACTCGCGAATACATGACATCAGGCCGGAAAAGTTTACGAAGATTACCGAAGCAAAATGTTATAGCACTTTCTTGCAAAAGTCCATATAAAATTAATAAAATAAAATAATAAATTAAAGAAATGATTATTAATTACTATACAAATTTTTTTACTGGATGACAATTAGCTGATTTAATAATCTAATTCTAACAAAAATAGTTTTTTTAAGAAGCTTCAGAATCAATCGTCGTCTGCTGCTCCTTCGTAGAAAGTAGTTTCATTGCTTTCATGGGAAATGGATTCGTGCACATTGTTGAGTGGTGGAGGAAAGAAATTCCGTCACGCGCCAACGAGAATATTAGAGAGGTTCAGCACCACGTAAACACGAACGTGACGCGAACGCGTGTGACGTTTCTTGTCTGAAATGATGTAGCTTTTTCAGATTGGAAACGTCACACGCGTTCGCGTTTACGTGGTGCTGAACCTCTCTATTAATACGCCGAGACCGACGAGATAACAAGGCCTGGAGGCGAAAAAGTCACCTGACCATCTGGGTGCTAGCAACAATCCAACCTTCACTGTTTCCAACAAAAGGAAAAACATCGATTGTTAATATCCAAGATGGAGACAATGATGGTTGGATTATTGCTAGCACCCCGATGACTTTTTCGCTTCCAGGCCTTGTTATCTCGTAGGCCTCGTAATGTGCACAATGGCGTAACAATGGGGTCTTTGTATGGCTATGAACGCTCTAATTTTTTCGTTTTCGCAGTTTATATTGGGAAAAACAAAATAGTACGATTTCTTATTTTGCAAGCACCATTAATTAATTCAGGTGAGTAACATATTTCAAATTTGTGAGAAAATGTGAGATACAGGTTCGGATGGTTCCCTGGAAAGTGGCGTCTCTCTAATGCAAGGACGAATAACGGTGCGTTTTTACAAGCGTGTTCATATTATTTTGCCCATCTCATAGGGAACAACTTAACAGGTGCTGGCCGATACTAAACACTGTTGTGGACATCATGTCGACTATACTCCGTCCAAAGAAAATTGGACTGGGCGTGTCCAAAGTCGTTAGACGTTGTTAATTTTACTATGTAACAATGTCTAACAAATGAAATCGTAAACTAACAGGACACGCCCAGTCCAATTTTCGCTGGGCAGCTTCAGGACTTTGCTAATGCAACACAAGCTAAAAGTGTGTAATTCCCATCCAATTGCGTTAATTTATGAACATTCTGTGAATAATTTTCTGCTTAAGACGAGGAAAACAATCGAGAGGATGAACTTACTAAAGGACCAAACTAAAAGTGTTTGACATCATATTAATGAAGTACACAGTTTCAATATAAAAAATCATCAAGTCTATTTTTAATGTTCGCTAATTTATCCCAGGTAATCAAATAATAAATAGCATTCCCAATCCTCTTAGAGGCATTCGCGTGAGAATTTTACGGCGCCAAACTGGAAATCATAAAGAAAATGAATATTACTTTATATGTGTATGAAAATAATAAACGGCTTATTTACTCTGTCGGAGCGAATTTAATTTTATTTCATTGTGTAAATCGATGTGCTGATATTAAAGACAGATTTTAGAACGGAAATTTTAGCAACTCTGCTGTAAACACCCCGAAAAATATAATTTTCAGATATTATATTAGACGTCTGGGATCCAATTTGCATTTTGTAATCCGAGGCGTTTTAATCGAAAAATAACCTGCTTTTAAAACTCCAAACCCCAAATAACGCAAAAAAAAGTCGAAAATTAAATTCCTATGTAAAACGCGTCGAAATGTTTTAATCAAGCAGAATGAAAACTTTCAAATGGAATTGCAGACGGTTAGTTAAGTCACGCAACCACAGCCGCCAACAAGATCGATCCGACATCCACCGAAGCGGGGGCCATCTTTACCTGAGTTCCTACCTTGCAGCAAAAGAATGTTGTGATAAAATTCCATCGAGAGACAAAAATCCCCCCGTGATTCCCGGCAGCCTTGGCTCTAAGTCGCGGGGGCTTTAATTTTAACCCCATCATCGCAGGGTCCCAAAGCTGACACCCAATCGACTACTCTGTCCAGCCACGGGAAGAAGCCTTTCCGTTCAAAATTTCATTAGCTTATGACACCTCCCGCGGAACAAATCGAATTAAAACAGCTCAATAGCCCTTCACGTAGCCAATTGAATTTAACAGCACATAAAAAAATTAAACATTTAAGAAAACTTTCCCAAAACGCAAACATTCAATCTGAAGACTGAGCGATGGAGATTACCAAGATTTTTTTTAAAAATTTATTCGGTACATTTATTCAATGCAATTTTTATTCTACTACTTCATCAATCATTTCAATTCCTTTTTTTAAACAAAAGAGTAAAAAAAAATTGCATTTCCTTTTTTTTTTTTTCTTCTTCCCTCATTTCATGCAGTATGGTCGGAAGAATGAAGAGAAAAGCAAAAGAAAAAACTTTTTTGTCACTGGAGACGGTACAAAAGGCTAAAAGTCGGGCCCAAATCAATATTTCAATAGTGTTTTTCCTAGCGTTATGACATCGCTCCACCTCCCAATCGATTTTTACTTCCAATAATCCTCCCACTGATTGCCCTCCGCGGCCTCCCACCGTATCACACGCTTCCCTGCTCCCTTAAGAAAACCGCGACAGATCAGTATTTAAAAGAAGGAAGGACCGTTCTCTCAGAAAATTTCAGAAGACAAACAAGTTTAAAAATAAAAAATTATTTTCTCCCGATGTTTACTTCCGTTGTACAATATACAAGAACTGCCTCCCTTCCAAAGACATCATCAGTCAACCCAAGACCGCACATTTTCAAGAACAGTACTTCTGGCTTTATATTAATTACATCAAGCAACTTCATTCTATTCAGTCGAGGTTAAAATTCTAGCTTCGATCTACGAAGTCCACTGATCTCGGTCCAAAGTCTACTGATAATAACACGTACTTAACCTTTGTCTCAGAATAAACCATTAATACCATTTCTGACACCTTCAGTAATTGAAGGCTCTTAAGATGGATTAGGTCATGTGAAATCGGGTCAAAGTAATGAATTAGGATTTACCCGGCGCAAACTACCTCGAAGATAGGAGCCATTTATCATAAGAAAATAGCCTTTTTTTTGTCTGATCCACTGACACCATACAACATGCGCATAAATTTGGGCATTGCTTAAATTAGTTCTTCAAGTGACCGCCAGAGCCCCCTGCTGCTATTCTTGCTTTTACTATTGAGCGGTTTCCATTCTCAATGGACAGTTTCATTGCCTGTTCTCTAAAGAAATGAGGCGGAATTCATTCAACTTAAAATTACTGCTTGTTCTAAATTAATGGGCTTCTATAATTTAATTTAAACACATCAAACTTGACTGTGATACTAAGCAGAACTAATCATTTATTTAATAAACCATTAAGAAATGACATAACCAAGTACCGAAAGGTTAAACTAAACCACTCGCGAAACTCAATTTTAAACTGCCCTATGTTAACATTGTAAGTTTCTAATGGACCATTACACCACCTACCTTTGAAGCAATTTCGACTATCATTAATTGTAAGTTATATTCATTCATGACACATCATTCCAAGTCGTTTGATATATTACATGCTATATTTTAGCATTGAAATATCCAATGACGCATAATGGTTTCACTGAACCACGTTCCTCGAAACCAATTTGGACTATTGCTAATTTTACGTTATATCCTTTCATGACACCTCATTCCAAGTCGTTTGATATATTACATGCCATATTTTGGCAATGAAATTTACAATGACCCAAAATAGTTCCACTATACCATATAGGTTCCACTAAACCAGCTTCCTTGAAACCAATTTGGACTATCTTTAATTTTACGTTGTATTCATTCATGACACCTCATTCCAAGTCGATTGATATATTACATCCTATATTTTGGCAATGACATTTCCAATGACCCATAATGATTCCACTATACCATAAAGGTTCCACTAAACAAGGTTCCTTGAAACCAATTTGAACTATCATGGATTTTATATTATATTCATTCATGACACCTCATTCCAAGTCGTTTGATATATTACATGCCATATTTTGGCAATGAAATTTACAATGACCCATAATGGTACCACTAAACCATAATGGTTCCACTAAACAAATTCCTTGAAACCGATTTGGACTATCACTAATTTTACGTTATATTCATTCATGACACCTCATTCCAAGTCGTTTGATATATTACATGCCATATTTTAGCATTGAAAGTTCCAATGAACCATCATGGTTCCACTAAACCAGGTTCCTTGAAACCAATTTGGACTATCATTAATTTTACGTTATATTCATTCATGACACCTCATTCCAAATGGTTTGATATATTACATGCCATATTTTAGCATTGAAGGTTCCAATGAACCATGATGGTTCCACTAAACCAGAATGGTTCCACTAAACCAGTTTCCTTGAAACCAATTTGGACTATCATTAATTTACGTTATATTCATTTATGACACGTCATTCCAAGTCGTTTGGTATATTACATGCAATATTTTAGCGTTGAAAGTTCTAATGAACCATCATGGTTCCACTAAACCAGGTTCCATGAAACCAATTTGGACTATCATTAATTTTACGTTATATTCATTTATGATACATCATCCCTGTTTGTTTGATATATCCTATCTTTGAAAATTCTTGATGGTGTCATAAGAGTACCATTAGTGCACGTGCCAATGTTTCGATTGCAACAATTTTCAAAATGGTTCATTTCCTGAACCATAATTATCAATGGCCGAAATAGTAATTTATATTCGCTTGTATCTCGTCATTACGATTTGTTTGACATATTAACTAATATATCTCTTCATTGAAAATTGCTAGGTGGGGTCGTGATGGTACCATTTGTGCACGTGCTATTGAACCGATTTAGATAATATTTGTGATTTGTTCATGCCATGTACCATATTCATCGACTGACGAAAATAGTAATGAATAACCGCATCTATCTCGTCATTACAATTTGTTTGATATATTAGTCAATATATCTTCCCATAGAAAATTGCTAGGCGGGAAAATAGAGGTACCATTCATGCACGTGCCAATGAACCGATTTAGATAATATTTGTAACTTGTTCGTGCCATGAACCATATTCATCGACTGACGAAAACAGATTTTGAAAATCTTTCATAGCCTCGGAGGAGTTTGAGTTACAGACAGACAGACAGACAGACGGACAGACAGACAGACGGACAGACACGTTTCCCCACACTGATAGCATAAAGCACCTTTCGGTACTTAATAATGACGGCACTTGTTTAATTATCTAATGCAAAATTGCGACAATTCTACAGGGTGCGTAAGGTATTTGAGGACAGATTCACGTCAAGAAAGAAAACAGAGCTATAAGTCGAGATAATAACTTTATTATCGAAACATATCATGAGCATACACAAGAAAACTTCTTGTTATATGGCTATTCAATGAATCCGCCTTCAGCTTCTGTTAGTGCTTCAATGCGAGATCGAAAGCGTCGACATGCGCGAATCAAATGGTCATGGTTCATATTGGTCATTACTCGAACAATGGCAGCTTTCAATTCATCTCTGGTGTTATGGGGGTGTTCATTGATCTCTTTCTCCACAACGCTCCATACGTAGTAGTCCAACGGATTCTGGGCAGGGGAGTTAGGAGACCAAATCCACAACAAATCAGCTTCACACGGATTTTTCAGCTTGTTTAAGAGCCTTTTCGATCTGAGTAGGCGGCTTTCCCGTGTTTTGTCTGACATAAACTAAACCTCTTCGCATGACATACGAGTGATATCTGATGTTTTCATGGACAACAGTTCTGATTGTTCCTTCCGACACATGGAGACCTTTGGCAAGTGACCTCATGGATGTTCTGGGATTGACATCGATGGTCTGCTCCACTTGCTGAATAAATTCAGGTGTTCTGATCATGTCAGAGCGTGAGGCATGCTTTTTACGCTTTGCTACTGGTGCAACATTGCCATCTTCGGTCTCCAACTCCTTCCGCACTTTGTGGACGAATGATCCTGCGACCTTTAGAAATCGTGATATCTCTAAATCGCTGTGCTCTGTCTTTATTGCCACGATTACTGCATGTCTCTTCATGATATGTGTCACTTGATGGTCCGCCATTTTGCTTTCCGGAAACGGAAAGAACATACAGTTTACTATAGTGCAGCAGTAGCCAAACGAAGGTGTGTCCTCAAATACCTTATGCACCCTGTATAGAAAATGGAGATGTAAATCGATTATGAGCCTGTTAAAGGATGACTTTTACCATTAATTAATAATGAAATTTTCTTCTTAGAAAGTCTATGATACGTGCATTTCTGGTGCTTCGTTTTCGTTGACATTTCAATGAGAATGTCGAGTATTTCGCCATAGACGACAATGACAGCAGCTATGAACTGTACGAAAAACTTTTCAGTCGCCACTTTAAAAATCGAATTTAAATGAAAGGTTACACCGACGGAAATAAGAGACTCCGTTGTTGTTGCTGCTTTTTCAATCGGATTTGTCCTATCTCTTAAGAATAAGAATGTTTTCAGTTCGTGTTACTATTTACCGCGCTTTTCTGCCGATTGACGGCCCAATTTCTAAATATGTCTACATTTATTCTAAAATAATAACTACAAGTTTTATCGTCTAATCCTTGTATTCAACATTAGATTTAATGTACAGACAGATAAGGAGTAATCTAGTGTCCTCTTGTTAGGTCTAAATCTGCGAATATCGCTGTCGACGATGCGGGTAAAAACGCGGAGCCATCCACCATTATCGCTTGGCTACAACAGCTCGGAATACTAATATTATTAATACTTGTTAAGCATCTATTTAATAATTGATTTTGCCTACGGTTGCAGCTTCATTGAAATCACTGCAAGAAAAATGTTGCAATTAACTTGCATACAAGCTGACCAGGGAATGATTTATTTTCAAGTAGCGAAAGACGGTTGCGGAAAAGACGGCGAAATTAGAACTGCGGTGCCCGCTCATAATTTCCTAAATTTTTACAATCTCTGATTAAATTTAAACGCAAACAGACTATGGGTCTACTGTAAGTATTTTTATTTGAAACATTTTATTTATTAATATTACCAAGAAGATGAACTGTAATTGGTCTATGTTGCTTTTTGAAAGCATGTATTTTTGAAAGCGTGTCTAAAAAGTCCGACCGGTCGCCAACAGGTTACGTGGTACGATCGGCGGCCGTTTGCTTCCGTTTGTTCGTTCATGACAGCGCGGTCGTGCGCATTTTGCTTCAAAATGGCGTCGCAGCAAGGTTCTTATCATATTTTGCCATCTCCTTTTTCCAAAATATATTTAATACGTATCGGGCACTCGAAAACTTGCATTTTCTACTTTTGTCCGCCATTTTGATTCTACTCACCGAGGCAGAAAACGCGACCGGTCGTTACTTTATGAATCGAGGGTCGTCCGAATGGGAAAAAATTTAAAATGAATAAAGCCAGATACGTATGCCTGCATCGTTCCTGCGTCGATCGGATATAGTCAAAATTTCGAGTCAGTCACTGGTGGCTTCAAAACGAGCTTTGCGACGGGCATTGATCGGTCGCGACCGATCGGACTTTTTAGACACACCCTAAATCTTATATTTTGATCAGAAATATTTCATTCAGTAAAGGGAAATTTTTACAAAAATAAATAATTTTATATTATGCATTCTTAATGAGCTATATCATTCTTTACATCGCTAAATGCACAGGATGCATACAAGACACTACACTATCTACCAATAATTATCCGGACAACCCTGTCATCAGTTGGCATGAACGATTTTGTGCATGCAAGTCAGAGGACGACCCTGATTTGAAAATAAAGAAAGACATCGGATGATCGTATAAGTCGAATAGAGGCAGCATGACAACAAGATGCGAACTGAGTGATTTTGAGAGGAGGTGTCATTGCGGGCTGTCAATACGTGCCACCGCTTCTCAGCTAGACCATCCAAAATCAACAGTTGGTGATGCGTTTTGCAAATGGCAATGTTCCGGCTTACAAGTGCAAGAACACACAGGGGCAGAAAGGCTTTAAAGAGGTTTGTGCGCACGAAAGGGTTAAATCAGAGCACCAGCAATACTGCCGTGAGCATTAATACCGTACGAAAACAACTTCACGGCCTTAGTTTCCATGGAAGAACTGCAGCACACAAGCCAAACCTCACAAAAACAAACAAGACGGCTCGTCTGTTTTGATGCAAAGAACGTGTGAACTGGATACAGGACCAGTGGAAGATGGTGTTATGGAATGATACTTACGGAAAAATCATACATTGTTACATCTCCTACGATAAGGACAATTTCGGGCTTATTATTGGTAGAAATATGATTAACAATACCCTACCGTAGGTGATGTAACAATGTATGACGTTTTCGCGCTCAGGCTTTGAGTAGAGGTGGTGGTGGACAATGCCCCTTACAACATAGCTGCAGCAGTCATAGAGTTCTTTGTTATTGTTGTTTATCTTCAGCTTATCCCATTTTCATATGGGGTCGCTGTGTTAATTATTTGATTTGGCAATGATTTTTACGGCCGGATGCCCTTCCTGACGCCAACCTCACGAGAGGAAATGTTAGAGAAAGAACAAGCACAAACATCCATATTCTCGGCGGGATTCGAACCCGCGACTCGTTGGATCCGAGAGCGAAAAGACCTGCGCCTTAACCCTCTCGGCCACCGAGCCGGCAGTCATGGAGTTGTATGAAGAGATAAATATTCAACGACTGCTCTGACCTGTACTTCCAATCCCAAGAAACACCTGTGGGACGAACCTGAAGGACGACTGACAATGGAAACAAGTTGCTGACCTCGGGAACTGCTTCGGTGTAGGAATGGAGACAAGTTCCAGTTAATGTCTACCAGAAATTAGTGGAAAGCCTTCCACAAAGAGAAGAGATGTTTAAGATAAGTGTGTTCGCGTGTAAGTTGATTTGTATAGTGTACGTACAATTAATGATACATTGTGTGTTTCTACGCATAACAACAAGAATGCAGGAACGATATCTTCAAACTTCTGGTCTTCGCCGACGAACATCAATTGCTAGAGACTTGCAAAACGACTTGCGTGCGGCATCTGGGGTGGTTGTTTCTGACCATACAGTCAAAAACAGACTACGGGAAGGTGGTTTGAGAGCCAGAAGGCCGAATCGTGTACCTTATCTCATGCGCCGACACCGAGAAGCCCGATGTCGGTTTGCCCAACAACACATCAACTGGCAGCTACGTCAGTGGCGGTCTGTTCTCTTTACAGACGAGTTCAGATTTCGCCTAACTCGTTGTGATGGACGTCAGCGTATGTGGAGACGCCCTGGAGAGCGCTTTGCAGAAGCAAAAATGCAACAGAACGACAGAATGGGATGTGGTCAGTCATGGTTTGGGGAGGGGGGAATCTTTATCGACAGCCGTACCGATCTCGTTGTTGTTCCAGGACGTCTCAATGCTGAAGTCTATATCAGGGTCATTCTGGAAGATCACGTAGTGCCTGCTGCTTGTGCTGTAGGCCCTGGATTTTGTTCTTATGCAGGATAATGCTCGTCCGCATACGGCACGTGCCACTCAGGAATATCTCCAAGAACGGAACATTCCAACATTAGAGTGGCCAGCAATGAATCCGGACATTAATTCAATCGAGCTTGTGTGGAACATGCTTGAAAAATGCATAAGGCAACGTCCAAGAAGTCCACAATAACTGCGCGACCTTTCGCAGGTCCTTATTGAAGAATGGGAGAACATTCCTCAAGCAGACATCCGTCCACTTGTGCGGAGCATGCCTCGCAGATGCGCAGAGGTCTTTCGAGCTCGTGGAGAGAATACAAGTTACCAGAGAACACTTCTGTCCTTTGTTTTTTCGAAAGATGCTTGTAAAACTAAGCCATACACTTGTTTATTTGTTGAACAAATTGAGACCGCTTCATGTGTTCATGGGGTTGTACGGATATTTTCATTTATTTAAATAACATAGGCCTTCTATATTGCGTTCCCCTAATTCTTTTGAATAGTGTATATTTTCGAAAATAACTATGCAAATTACGTAATTTCACAGACTGCCTCTCCCCGCCGATATAAATACTCCTAATTGTGAGTCATCGTCTTAAATAACTCAATAATCCAAGTTTGCTATAATTTTCCAGCAGTCTCTTCGATTTTACAAACTTTGAAAAAAAACATCAAAGCGATATGTGATAAAGCAAAACTTGTGCCATCTCCTTGAATTTTCAATCTCATTAATTTTGTCTCTATCTCGTCGATACACGAAAATGATCCGTAAAAGATTATCCAAATTGGAAAATTTAATCCCCGTTCTTAAACTGTCCTTGATTCGTCTTCTTTTTCTTTCTACTTCCTCCACGCTTCCGCCCGGGCTTTGATTAATTCTGATATTCAGACAGAGTCTTCAGTCTAATCCCGAACTAATTTCATGCAACGATTTTCCTCAATAAGAACTCATCGCTATCAATGGCAATCTCTTTACTGAATTAGACGAGACGAAGGATAAAAATAAAGAAAAGAAAGAAAGAGAGCGAACTCTCTTAACTAAGAGCAGAAAATGGAATTTTTTATCTCCTCTTGAAATATTAATTTACGGGTAAACGAACTTATTCCAACTTTTATTGTTCTAAAGAGAAAAATTAAATTTCCGGAGACAATTTAATACTTTCTCATATGGCTAGACGCCGATCTTTTATTCGCCTATTAAAAATTTAAATAATCCACAAAAAAAAGAGACTAAACTCGATTCCCGCTAATAGTTTCATGGCCGTTAAAACCATCCAAACTGAAAAAGATTGCTTAAGTGCAAAATCTCAAAAAAGATAAAAAAAAATATCATTAAGAACAATGGCTTTCCAGTCAAAGCGCGCAGTTAATTTTCGTTTTATCGAAAACTCATACTTATGTAGAATAAGAATGCAATTACAGCCTACTTGATGGTCGAAGTTCAGTAAGTGTACGACCTAATTATTTTACTATATTCATTGAGTGGCCAATTTATTATGACCATCTCCTCAGTACTTTCGTCCAAAAAGTTTACAATAATTTATGGAATTCTGAAATCAAAAACGGATAGGGAAAAAAGTTAATGACAAGATTAACAGAACTTATGAACAAAATAGATCAGTCTTGGGCTATTAATAACAGAAATAAAATAAATTTACAATAATATCAAATTAATATGAAATTACACTCTCGTCATTCTTTATAACGGCCTGAATACACTTTGGAAGATTGTCGACAATATTTTGACATGTTTCCATCAGCAAGTCAATCAAATCAGTTTTAGTTGGTTGGACGCAATGAATCCACACGTTTCTTGAGAATATGTCACAAGTTGATCACTGGGATTCATATTTGAGGAATTGGCAGGCAATGAATCCACTTTAATTTGTTGGTATTTAAGCCATTCGCCAACCTTCTTTCCACGATGGGAAGGTGCACCATCTTGCTGTAAAACCACCTCACCGTCAACGAACTCCCCCTCATCTGATGCAACGAAGAAATGCTCCCAGATTTCCAAATAAATATAAGAATTCACGGTAGAATTACAAATTCGCAGCATCCTACACTATAAAAGAGAAGCATGACCAAACAACAACCTTTTGTGGGAATTTTAAACAGAGTTCTAAACAAGAAGATGCATTTGCTTAGTCAGTTCATCACAGTGAAGTTATGCACTGAAAATTACTTGTCACCACTTCTCTAATGAAAAATCTTTATACTTCTTAGCCCATAATAGTCCTTTCTTTCTCTGGTGTTTGGTAAGGTGCAGTTTCTTTTTTTGGCCGTGCAGCAACATATCCCATGGCTCCCATGCGTTGTCGATTTCGATACTTGCTTGCCGGTTCTGCAGGACAGTTTTTTGCCATGTCACGAACTGACTACACTCTGCTCTCCTTTAAAAATCCTGTTTAAAATTTGCATAGCTAGTTCGGTCGATCAGTTCGTTTAAGCACATCAGTAGAATCAGATTGCCTCGTCTTTCGATATATTTTTGCACACTTGGCTGTATTATGCAATTTTTTGTGCAATTGCAATGTAAATCCAATCCTGTTCACGCATTTACATAATGTAAATCCAATCTGAATGTTTTAGACAACTGGCAACGGAATGCAACGCTTCTTAAAAATTACACAGAGTTTTATCAAACAAGTTATGCAAATTATCTGCAAAAGATCAGAGGATTAGTCCATATTATCAGGTTTTTATAAATTATTGTAAACCATTTGGACAAGTTGTCTATTATTGTAAACTTATTGGACAATACATTCAAATTTTGTGTGCGAGTTCTAATAAGACCTCCCATTATTTAAAAAAAAATGTGTATCTTCTTCAATCTATTGTTCAGCTTTATAAAATGACAACTTAGGGCGCATCTTTTAACTGCTAAAGATATTATTGTAAACTTTTTGGAAGAACTGTACTTCGGCTTCCATATTCCACACAATGAGATTATTCAGAGATCATTTGGGAGGATCCTTGATTAAGATGTGCTGTAATTTGTTGCACTGTTATCTTTAAAATTCTGGACACTTTCCGTTCCGCCTAAGCATGAACTAGTCGATAACGAGGACAGGTTGAACGATGAGCCCCAATTATTTGGCTGACAGTTAAGTCTTTACATTTTAACAACAGCTGCTCTTGAAGATTTCACGAATGTGGTGGTTTCGCTGATACTCACCCATGGCTCCGAGCTCCTACACTCATCCCACATTCAAAGTCTATTAAATCGCGTTGTTTACCCATATAAATGACTTCTACTACTGTCGTAAGCTCTAAGTTTTTACTTTTTTATACCAGTCTGGCCCTCTAAGCGTGACGCCATAGCTAATTCGCTTAAAACTGTCAGATGATTATAATAAATTGATCAGTAAGTATATGCCATTCAGAGAAGAGTATAGCCCCCCAAAGTGCATGTTCTGCCATTATGTTGCGCAGCTTGCGTTGCTAAGAGGGGCAACGATACGGCCTATTGAACGCTCTTTATACCATGCACAAATAGCTGGATGGTATTACAAGTCGCGTACAATACAGTAAGGTTTTAGAAGTTTTCATTTCTATGTTATCTTTAATTTTTGACATTTTATGTTTGTCTGATATAGAGAAGATCTTCTGCACCCCCATACCAAGTTTGGTCCAGAATAGCTCATTCTTGAAAATCCCTTAATTTATGGATATCAATGTAGTTTGCCTCAACTGTAAGTCACCTCACTTAACTGCTAAATATTTTTTATAACATGCTCCGTTTCTTATAAAAAAGAAGTTGTAGAGCATTATTTTCGTATTAAATCTCTTTAATAATATTAAAGTTTTGTAGAAACCCAGTAGCAAAGACACTTTCTCTGAATACGTTTTTACGCATGTGTGCTAAAAGGGTAAAAAGAACATGTTTTTACACACGTGTAAAAAGCATCAAGACAAATTAAGTAAATGGGCGTAAAAAATTAAGACATCCTATGCCGCTGGTAGATGTTACTCTTCCAAATCGTAACTCAAAAAAAAGTGTGCATTTGCATTAATACGTCATCATTTAGTTTTAAGACTTTTGCGTATCTTTCCCCGCGACTATGTTTTATTTCTCTCGTCTCACTCATTTTTCCGCTTCCCTCTTACCCACATACAAACACACGCACAGATACACACGCGCGCACCATCATATACTATAGGCCTACATATATCATTTTTTCCAACTCACCCCTCATTCTCTTTTCCTTTTTCCTTCCTTTTGGTCGAGTGTGAAAAAAATGAGTGAGGATGGGCTCCCAATGTAAATTTCCTCGCAAACGGAACCGGCGATAACAAGCGATGAATTCCCGCCCACCCGTCCCATTTCCCATGTTTGGCCCATTAAGTCGGCACGTGTCATGTTCCGTTAGTTCCAGCCCGTGGAACTTTTACTTGTCACCGGAGAGGAAGGAAAAAAATTATTTAATTAGTCATAAAATGTGAACAGTCAGCTTTAAATATAATAAGCAGTGCCCATAAATTTGCCCGGAAATGGCAAAGAACTGGAAAAAGTCAGAGGCAAAAGGGAACACGGTTTGCTTCGCACTCCTTAAGAATCGTTGAAAGGGAAACACGCTTTCCTTGCTTTATGAAACGATGGTTCAGAATGCTGCAGCGTTAACGTAAGAAGGACGTCTATATCAGATCGATAAATAAAGTCGTAGGACTAAAGAAGGATAACATTCGCTTCTGGAATTATGTATCACAGCAGTATAATTGTAGTTCCCATTTTTCCCATAGTTATGTCCAAAATCTTCAAGTCCCTTTTCATTTTGTTTTTAAATACAGCAAAAATTACAATCTCCTCACATGCGACAATAACGTAATTACGGATATGGTAACGTAAAATGTTAGAATATACAGGGTGTTCCAAAATATTTTAGACAACTTTTAATCATTATATAAAAAAAAATATTTCAGATAGAGACAAATGGTTTCAACAAATTGTTTATCAACTCAAAAAGTTTTCTTGATGCAGCGTTATAACGCTGGGTGTCGCCGTACCTTCTTTGCCGAAAATGGCGACTAGCGTAGAGAAAGCACAAAATGGCATAGTTTATTAAGACTGAATCTGGAACTCAGTATGAAAAGACCCCACCAACTCGAGACCAAATTGCGAAATGGCATGAACGGTTTCATTGGAAGTGTTCAACCAAGGAAATCAACAGATCGACCAAGCACTAGCAACGAGGCTGTGGATCGTGTTCAGCAGATGTTTTAAACGTAGCCCACTTAAGTCGATCAGATAAACAGCCAGACAGCTCCAGATTCCTGGAACAACTATTCAGCGTGTTTTACATAAACGTCTTAAACTTCAAGTTCAACTTGTGCAAGTTTTGAAACCAAGTGATAAACCACAACGCCGAGCATATGCTGAAGAAATGTTACGACGAATTGACAATGATGAAGATTTTTGAAATCTGCTGTGTTTTCAGATGAGGCAACTATTCACGTGTCTGGTAAGGTCAATTGTCATAATATGCGGATTTTGGGATCACAAAATCCCCATGAAGTTCTTGAAGTCGAGCGTGACAGCCCAAAGGTCAACGTGTGGTGCGGGCTTTAGAAGATCGAGTTATTGGCCCATTTTTTTTTTTCATCGAACAAACCGTTAACTCCACCAACTACCTTGGCATGCTTGAATAATACGCATTTCCACAACTTCCGGACGACCAACCAAATGTTTCTTCCCACAAGATCGTGCCCCTCCTCATTGGGCATAAGTAGTCCGAGATGATTGGACTTAATCCTGAATTCCCTCAGCGGTGGATTGGGCGAGATATGCTTTGTTGTGGCCACCACTTACACCTGAGCTGACACCCCTGGACTTTTTCCTGTAGGGTTTTCTTAAGGACAAAGTGTACATCATAAAAGTCAAAAGTGTGGCGGATTTGAAGTCCCGCATTGTTTCTGCGGTTAGTTTGGTAGATGAGGCGATGCTGGCAAGAACATGGGCAAAGGTTGAATATCGTTTGGAGTTGTCCGTGCAACAAATGGTGCCAATACTGAACTTTACTAATATAAGCTTACATAAAAAAAATTTTCAGTCAGTTGATAAACAAATTGTTGAAACCCATTTGTCTCTATCTGTAATATTTTTTTTATATAATGATTAAAAATTGTCTAAAACATTTTGGAACACCCCATAGAATTTCAAAGAATTTCAATCAGGCTCAACCGTTTAAGCTCAGCTGTGCAACTCTTCCCGTTTGATTTGTTTAGTCAATTTTGACGCATCAACTTCTAAATCATTTACAGTTTTCCTATGACACTCTTCTCTGCACATCTGAGGCAAGCACAAACGCTCTTGCTCATGATGGGATTGTAATCCATGGACCCATATGTTCGTTTCGTAGGCCAAAACTTTCATGCCTAATCTCCTAAGGCTGTTGTTTCCTCCTTAAAGCAATTTGGGCACAACGACTTTCGAAAATTAATGATAAAAAATGATCAATTGAGATAATAGAGATCTCTGAATTGATGGTAAAGAAATAAAAACCATACAAGATTCATCTTAGGCGCACTACAAACATTTATCATATGGTACCGTGTAATGAATAGAAGAAATGTATAACGAAAGTTAAAAAAAATTAAGATCATATATCGCTGATGTACAACTACGAGGTGCGATCAAAAAGTTCCGGGACTGCTACATTACACAGTGTCCTCTTCAAAATAGCCCCGTGCAAAGCCATACAAAGACTACGTACCTACAACTTCAGGAATGTGTCCTGGAAGTCTATTTGTTGAAACGAGTCAAGCGCCTTCTGCGATTCGCACTGAATCGTATCAAAACGGCGACCTGTCAATTGGATCTTCATTTTCGGAAAGAGGGCAAAGTCTGCAAGAGCCAAATCTAGCGAGTGGGGTGGATGTGAAAGCGAAATTATGATGTCTTTCGCAAGAAAATCACGTGTGAGGAGAGCTCGGAGATAGGGTGCATCCAGATTTTTTAACGGCACAGGATCTGGTCGGTTTCGCCGATCGTCCTCCCTCAGATTGTTCGTTGCTCGTTTCAAATTTACTGTCCATGATAAAATCGCAGACGACCTCACACACGTGGTCACAATAGCAATATTTTCTCAGTCCCCAATGCACATGAAACAAAATCTTTTGAAAAGCTGATTTATGAATGTTAGGGCTATAATTTACTGTACTTGTGGACTTGTGCTGCCATTTGCTGGCGAAGTGCGCAACCAGTCCCGGAACTTTTTATTAAGAAGTATTTCGTGTGTATAATATCATTCATAGACATGCGTTAATCTGCTAGTAGCTATTTGGTCTCTGCTCTCTTAGCGAGTAAGATTTCTCCATCCACATAAATTGCGGTGAAGTTATGAAAAGAAGAAAAAGCCGTAATCTTTAAGTGGAATTTACTTCACTTGTTGACAAATAATTACACAATGAGAATGAGTTGATTATTTCTAGATGAGTTTTTAATGAGCTATGGCGTTCCCCTTTTTAATGTTGGGGCGTGTAGGGTTTTAGTTTCTTCTTAACTGTCATCAGAGTTTGATTTACGATTGCTTGGGGAGTCGTAACCGACATATTAATTAATTCACAATGGGTTATTTCCCCTTGCTCAGGTTTATGGCTAGCAGTGGAGATCTGTTATACCATAGCTCATTTAATTTCTGCAAAAAATAATTTGAAATAGATGCTAACCAAATGAAATAGATTCCTTTATGGAATCGAAATCCCAATTATGTCACGATATTTGTATGAAAAATTGATCATACACATTGACGCTTTCATTTATTTCTTCTGCAGCATATTATACTATGAAATGAAAGTTGGTGTCTAATGGCTTAAAATTCATTCATCAGTATCATACATAATCCCAGTGAACAGCTGGATCCAATAAGTTGTTTCTTCTTGACCATTCCGTTGTGAACCCCGTGGAGTCACGTGGAAATTTTAATCCAGTGCCCGATTTTCATATTCTTTCGGTAAAACAGCAAGGATGGAGGTGCCCAACTCCGCATTCGTAGAATAAAATCTATAACAATGAATCCGAGGTCAACCACACTTAAAACATAGGAAGGCGACTTAAAAATTAATCTCGCAGGCAGGTGTACTTTCAACACATATCAAAAAAAGTGAATGAAAGCTAGCAGCATTGGGCTCTTTATGTTCACTATTTTTTAATAGTTAAAAAAAGCTGTCATTGAAAAGGTTCAAAACTGGCTTATGCTTGAATTTTCAACAAAATTACAGCGCATGCTTAGATTAGCAAACCAATATCGTTTCTGATTCACGTAATCAAGCTTGATGTATTTAAGTTATAGATTGAGAAACACTTTAAGATAAAATCAATTATTGAGGTTTGGCGCATGTAAAAATTCTTTATTTACTCTTTAAAATTAATTTGTCTACATTCTTGGGGGCACTCAAGCAACTTGTTTATTTCGCAAAGGCAAAAGCAAAAATGGTAAGAGAGGACTCTGTTGACAATTTCATAATCTAAGTAAAGCATTACCGTTATTTCTGGACATGAAACATCTTCTGCAGATCCAATTTGGTCTTGATTCCTCTGGTGAGGGGTCATGTCACGATTCAAAAACATTTCAAAAAGGAACCCCCTTTTAAGACACAAGTTTATGTATCATTTTATCATTTTTATTAAGAAAAAATGGCCTGAAAATGTGCCACAAGAATTCTCAATCCGATATAAGATGCTTTCATTGTAGCACTGGATGTGGCACTAAATCGATTTTCTGTTATGGCGTTATGTTGACATCGTTCGAAATCATTAGAAAAGCTGTTACAGAGAATATGACCATCAAAAAAGCGAATAGGTTTAACGGCTTCTAAGTACGAGGACATCCAGACTGTTTACACAACACTTAAAGCGTAGAAACAGCAAACGTATCTCGGATGAAGAATGAAACCAAGAAAACACTCAGCAACGCTCTCACTTTTAGAAGCTAAATTACGAACTATATTATTTAAAGAATACATGCGAACAGGAGACGATTTCATGGAAGGATAAAAAAAACCAGCAATGCCCTGCTTAGATCGGAGTTTTTATGAAATCTCACAGTCAATTAAAGTTATTGTTCAAACTTCATGCGCTAATTACTTTTTGTATGTAATGTGTGTTCAGATGACATATATCATACTTTAGAACGGAATTATAAGGATGCTTGAATCCTTATTGTCTCCAAATGCCTACAGCTGTTCCAACATTTGCTTCAACCTCACTTCCTTCTTCTCAAAATAATGAATAGAAGATAAAGCCGATATCGATTCTATCATAATGACCAATTCATTTCCCTTTTTCCAAAACAAAGAGAACGCCCTAATAAGAGGGAGTGCATAAATATAAATTTTAAAAGAACTTAATTTTCTCAAAGTTTTCTTTTTCAACTTACAACCTAGTCGAGCAAACGTTTTCTAGCCAAAGTTTCTCCAAGAGATTACACAGTGTAAGATGAATGTGTGCTATTCCGTCCTCCTGGTTGCCTTTGCTTAAATCTCGTCCACTTCCAAATCCCTCGGGAACGCTGCGAGAGGAGAAGAGGAGTTGCAATCCTGCTAGGCACCGTTCATTTCTCGTAGCAAATGTTGACTGAAGGCTTAGGGCGCTTGTCATTTAAGCGGCATTACAAGATGAATGAGGGTCGGCAACCTTGCTTATAAACAGCCCAATTCCCTCTTCTCTTCTCTCTCGTGGCCAATGTCAGTTTTTCAAATATTAAGAAGAAAGATTTCCTTTCCAGTGTTCCACAGAAGTGGGAGGAGCATACATTCGCTTAATTCAGCATTTTTGAAGAGCACAATGCCGCCAATTTACTTGTTTTATTATCACTTAGAGTGCACTTTAGGCAAACTGTCCATTAAACATGAAATATAAAAAGAGGGACATTCGACTATGCAGTTCAAGTCACAAAGAAGCAATAGACTGCCGATTTTTACTAGGGGCGTTCAAATTTTAGTTTTTATAAAATCAGGAAACTACAAAACACACACACACACTAGTTATTTCTCAAAAAACTCTCCTTGCTTCACTACATATTTTTTCCAGCCTTCTGGGAGCATCAGAATACCGGTTCTGTAGAAATCTTCAGGCTGATGTCGAAACCATGTCAGGACAGCCTTTTTCACTTCCTCATTGGAGCCGAACTTCTGCCTTCCAAAGAAAGAACACTTCCAATGGTCCAAAACGGTGATAGTCGCAAGGGGAGAGATCCGAGCTGATGGAGGAAGTGGGTAAGATGTCCCATTTGAGTTCCGTCAGTGTGTCCATAAACAGTTTGGCTGTGTGTGGTCTGGCATTCTCTTGCAGAAAACAAACACCTCTGGTAAGAAGTCCTGGTCGCTTTTTCTTTAGTGCCGGCTTCAAGGATGTCCTCAAAATGTCACTGTCGTAGGGTGTATTTATGGCTCGACGTTCTTCCAGAAACCCGACATGAATGATACCCTTAATGTCCCAGAATACAGTCGCCAGCACTTTCGTTGAGGACGGTGTCATCTTGAATTTCTTGGGTCGTGGTGAGTCAGTGAGTTGCCACTCCATGCTCGCATGCTTACTTTCAGGAGTATGGTGATGAATCCATTTCTCGTCGGTGGTCACAACACGCCTTAGGAAGCTATTACCTTCCCTGTCATATCGCTGCAGCAGCATGGAACAGATTTCCACCCGGTGGTTTTGTGATCCTCGGAGAGTTGCTTAGGAACCCATCTGGCACAGATCTTGTTGAATTTCAGCTTATCGTGGATGATGGTCTCCACACTGCTAGTGATGATGTTCAGTATTGAAGCCAATTCTCGGACATGAATCCGCTTGTTGTCCCTTATCAGCTCATTTATTTCTACGATGATGCCATCATTGACAGCAGATGCTGGCCTTGCCTTATGAGGTCATTGCCGGTGGATTCTCGCCCTCCTTTAAACTTTTGGAACCAAGCAAAGCCGGATGATCGAGACAAACATGACTCAGTGAACTGTCTTTGAAGTCTCTGATGAATTTCAGCTGCTTTCACATCTTCGTTGTGGAGAAACTTGATGATTATTCCTTGTTCCACTTTGGTCGACACATCGCTGTTCGCCATTTTGTTTAAACAAACAATCGGTTGTCATGGCAACCGGATGAATAGTGCTGCAGTTGCACGACAGGCGGTAGTTGCCATCTGAACAATGAAAGTTTAGATTTTTACAACAATGAAATTTACAAAAAATAAAGTCAAGGTCAAATTTGAACGCCCCTCGTATCTCATTCTATGAACAGAAATTTAGATTTCAAATTCAATTTCTGTTTAAATCTCTATTTAGACAGTGCTAAATCCTCTATTTAAAACAGACAGATTTCCAATAATTCCGTTAAATCGAATCTATGACTTTATGCCAGTTTCATAGAAGTCCAGCGTTTCACTGAGAAACTCCTCAAAAGCATTTGGTATATGTGTATTTTAGTATACCAAGGCTCATACTAATTCAAGATTCGTTAATACTTACGGGAAAATAAAGATAAAAGTTAAAAAAATGTTAACGCACTAGCAGCATGTACTTTCAGTATAATTTCTTATGCAAAATCCGAGTTATCCATCGCTAAAATTCATGAAGTAGTAAAATTTCAATATTGTTGATTAAACTAGGTCCCATTACACCACATTTCAAGAATGAATAATGCCAGCTGCACACACTAGTCTGCAGTTCGTCGTTTAATATGGTTTGTGCTGGATATTCACTTGGTTCAATTCCAATCGCTGGATCAGAATTTTTGGAACCATCGCTGAATGATCCGTACATTTACTGTGTCATCTCCAAATGCTTTATTGATGTTTTCCGCTGCCTCTTCTGCGTTATGGTTAAATTTTGGCCTAATAAAGAAAAATTACCCATATTTGTTTTAACTTCCATTTTGTGTTCGTACAACCACACTACAAGCTGGCATTCAATTGATTCTTGCTCACGTGCTGAAATATTTAATCTTCACTATCCAAAACATTGCCACCATCTGGCGATGTTTATAAATATGAAAATTACTTTATCCCATAATCCGACGTTTCACATACCACATACAGTTTAAAATAGAAATTTATTGATTATAATACAAAACAAGACGGGAAAGTTCGCGAAAGTAAAGTAACCAGCTTTATTGTTTGCCCTATGATGTAGGAATGAAGTGTCTGCTAACTAAATCCGGCTAAATATCGGGTACACACCGACGATTTAACTAGATTACGGTAGTCTATGTAAGCTCAATTTTTACCGCACTGTGTTGGCGGACATTCAGTGATGAAACTGTTAACGACAGAATAACACCACAGTTGATTAATCAAGATTTCCCTTTGTTGACACGCCGAGCCTAGTATTAAGCCCGTGGTCAATCACAAAAGTCTTTTAATGATGAGTCAGTGACCCCAAAGTAGAAACAGATATCCGTCAGGCAGCCAGAGGACTCGCATAGGGCTACCAATATCCGTTACTCTTCGATTTCTCAGCAACAATTGGAAAAGTGGGGGAGAAAATTGGCAAGTGAATACATCATGTATCGAGTGATCATCGGTAGTTATTTACCTTTCGTTCCTACAGTCAAGTAAAAAAGAAAATCACATTCGAGAAATATTATTCAACCAAATCTTTGTTGAAATTTTCTTAGTCTTGTGAAAGATGATATCAAAAATCTTATCCGCGAAAACATTACTAATAAATCTCTTAAGTGCTTACAAAATGATCACGAAAGGCTAATATCAAGTTTTTCTTTATATTAAATAAATTCGTTATCTCCAATACGTCAATAAAGGTGTAATTAAGTCTAGAGACGTCAACGACGAAAATTTGGTTTTCCCGTGAAATCAAGCGTGTCAGATATACGAAAATTTCGTGAACTGAGAATCTAGTTCTTCTTCCTACAGATTCACCTTCGGATTAAATTCTCATCTTCCAAAGCCGAACGTGTATCTATAATTACTTAAAACACTTTTAGATATGGTAAATCTTCAAAAAGTGAATTGTGTAAAAGCAAAGACAAAAATGCTTTCCAGAAGAACCAATAAGTTCTACGAAATTAGGCTCTATATTATGTAGCTTGATTAAATAGCAAAAGAAATCTTTCAAAAAATGCCACTCTAGGTTATTCTAAGGTTGCTCGTATAGCTATCCTGATAAAGCCTTGCATTTGTAAATTTGCAAAGCTGATCTCTATAATAGCAACCTCGTAGCAACCACCAAATATCTTTTGCTTTAACAATGGCAGTCGTATTTTCATCACACTCAATGTAAATATAAGGTCAAACTATTATTTCAGTGGATGAAGTACTGGGTTGGCAAATAAGTACGTACTTTTTATTGGCCGTCTTTTCAGTAAAGTACTGGGTTGGCAAATACGACATTGGTTTTTGCTGCAGTGTAAGTTTAATGCAAATTAGATATTGTATGCTCAGTATTATTACACAAATCGAATGCACATTTGAAAGTACATGTTTTACATTCTGCGTCTGTGAAGTTGGATTTGGCTAGGTTAAGTATTATGCGTGCTGCATAGCTGTGAATATGGAAGGAAATGAGTTGCATTATCGTCACATTTTGCTCTATTATTTTATAAAAGGCAAACGAGCAGCAGATGCTTATAGAAAAATATGCAGTGTCTATGGAGATGATGCCTTAACAGAACGTGTATGTCAAAAGTTGTATGCCACAAATTTCGTTTTGTAGATTTTGACTTCAGTGCTGCGCCCCGTTTTGGTCGTCCTAAGAAGATTAATTCAAGTGACATTAAGGCCATGATCGAAGCAAATCAATTCCAATCGTACACAGAAAACTCCAGAATTGGCTAATCGCAAGGATGTCGTATTCCACCATTACAACGCCAGACCGCATACATTTTTAATCAGTAGAATCAAATTGCTTAGTCCTGGCTGGGATGTTTTGCCTCATCCTCCGTGCTCGTCTGATATGGCCCCTTCAGATTATCATTTATTAAGGTCACTGCAGAACTCTGTGAATGGGAAAACCTTCATAGATGAAGAGGCCGTTAAAAAACACCTCGACTGGTTTTTTGCCAATAGACCCCCAAGCGTTTTATGAACGTGGCATAATGAAGTTGATGAAGCGATGGCAAGAGGTCATTGATAAAAATGGACAATGTGTAATTGATTGAAATTTGCCTTACTTTTCAATAAAGTGTGTTTTGTTAATTCCAAAAAAACCGAATGAACTTATTTGGCAACCCAATACTTTACTGAAAAGACGGCCAATAAAAAGTACGTACCATCATGTGATATCTGGTGACCATAGTTGCGAACGATCGGTCTGTGTCGCAATTTCCATTTCAAGAGAATACGTTGCAAGACATTCATGTCAATCTTGACTCACTCTTCCCGACAAGCTTTCCACAGACCGTCCAACGTATATGATCGCCTACTTCCAAGGGCGTATTTTAACAGTCGGAAGCCACAGAAATCTATCGGCGAAGGTTGGCTAATTTTACGGGGATAGTTCAAATGAAATCTGTTTTCTGTACGAGTGTTCTTTTTTTTAAACCAATGCTAATTTCGGGGTGTGACTTGAAACTGTCTTTCGATGAAACCCATTAACCGGGTTACGTGCTGTCCATACAAAGCGAGAATTTGGAGGGGTTTTTTTTTTAGTTTTTTTTTTTTTTTAGTTTAGTCTTTCTTTGAATATTGTTGCGCATTGTTGACTTGGAGACTTCTACATATCCAGCAACTGAATTTTGCGTTTTTTGGATTTTCTTACAAGAAGACACGTTTCACTTTCGCTACTACTTCAAGTCCGTGTAACGTTCCAAGCATGGGGTTTTCCTATATTTATTGAGTACATTGCTGATTCCTACTTTCGAAATCTAGGGTGCCCGAAAAGTATTTTTACACTTTTAGAAAATCATTAAAAAAAACAACAAGGATATGCACTTACGGTTCTTTCTATTCAATAAAGTAGGTGTCACAGTTATTTTTTTAATACTACTACAATAAAAAAGAGAATGTGGAAAATAACATCAATACAATAATGCAAAGAAATACTCTTTAACCCCAAACAACTATTATAACAATTAGAAAATGGGTCTTGGAAGGATTGGCGTGAAAAAATAGGGCACGTTTGATAGCGTCATCTTCCATACCCACGATGGATTGTATTCCGATGGCTAATTCGAATCCAGGCCGTGGAATTTTCTTTACTATTTACCTCTATTTAATACAATATTACAAAAAATCAAATACGTATTTAGGTATTTGATTTTTTGTACTATTGTATAACTTTGTTGTGGGTTAAAGTGTTTTTCTTTGTATTATTGTATTAAAGTGATTACTAGATGGCGCCAGGTGACTGATATTGTCATTTTCATTTCAGAACTGCTTTCAAGAGGATTTGCAACCCATTTTTTCCACCAGAATGGAGAACTGCCACACATGAGTTTGGATGTGCGCAAAATTCTAGATTAAAAATTCCCAGATGTTGAATAGGAAGAGATCCAATACCATGGCCGACTAGATATCATGGCTTTTCATAGGGTTACGTGAAAAACATCGTTTACCAATCCTCTATTCCTGACAATAGAGACTTTGCGGCAGCGAATTTTCCGTTAGAACATTTCGAATTATGACTATAAGTCATGTCGGAAAACTCTAACTCTAAGGAAAAACTCTGAATTAGACTTAGTTTAAGGCATAAGTCAGCCAATCAAAAATTAGTTCTTATACTTGACGCATGCGCACTGCGCGATCGGAATTCTTCCCTTCCAGCACATTTGACAAAATGGCTGGTCGGAACTGGAAATTAGATTGGAGACCGCTCATGCGCACTAGGCGCTAGAGCCTGCTGGCTGTAAGTCAAGCTTTAAGTTAAAAAGTGAAACGGATAGCCCGCCGCAAAGTAGTTTTCCGTTATAATCTTACGCTATATATAACATACCGGAAAACTCATAATTATAACGGAAAAGTCACTACCGAAAATTCCATACTAACGAACTGAAAAGATGAATTACAGTGGCCATTGAGACTGTCGATTCTCCAATGCTTTAGAAATCTCTAAACTTTGTCAAAAAAATCTTTGATACTTTCTTTATTGAATACAAAAAACCGTAAGTTAATATCTATATTTGTTTCTTTTTAATGAATTTTTAAAAATGTACAGATATTTTTCGGATACCCTGTACTTTAGCCTTTGCTTTTACGAATGTTTTGCTAAATGGCTCAATACAAATACTTGGCGTCGGATGGACCGGTATAGCCCTCCCAAAATCGTTTTTTTTTTTTTTTTTGGTGGCATACTCGACGCAAGGACTGACTGTGATAGCAATAGGCTACATTTACTGCCTCGTTTCCATTACGTCCAAGTGCTTCTACTATTAGCATATTCAAATCGTAACGTACTCATTTCTCTTCCATAGATTACAATTACGTATTCATAAATTTTAGGACCTGCTTCTTTCAAATTCTCTTCACAGATGTCTTTCTCTAAGCAAATACGAAATTTGAAATGCCCCTCTGCTATAAAATTTTCCTACATAACGCTGCAGTGGGGAACTTTAATTTAAAAACTGTCTTGACGCATGTTTACACGTTACAACCAGCATCTTCTTCGCATACATAAAAACCAAAGAAACGCAATAAAGTCGCCGCTACGTATTCGACAAGAGCAATTACACACCTAAAGTAAGAAAAAAACATTAAACTAAAAAATCTTTCTTTTTTTTTTTTTTAGTTGATGCACTTTCTTCTATTTTTATGTATATTTTTAAATAAAAAAAATTAATTCATTACAATTCCTCTCACCAAGGTTCTTTGTTTTAAAATTCATAAAATCCACGTGGAAAAAAAATTATCTCCCAGAGAAAGGGGCCCCTTTCGGACTCCCCAAAATATTTTATATCTGTGTTGTAAAACTTATATTCGTTTGACGCTCTTGTCATATTGATGGCCGCTCGGCGTTAGATGGAAAGGGGAAGGGGATGTAGACAAGGGAACCTTAACCAGCCTTCGACGAAGAGGACCTTATCTCAGGTAAAGAGAAAAAAAAGTTCTCTGCGTGGCGGCCACTACTACATCGTTCATGTGATAAGAGGAACAGGAGATTCCACTGGGAGGTGGAGAAGCTCTTAAAGATGCATCTTGGAAGTAGGAAATGACAAAAAGAAGGAGAAACGGGATGAAAGAGGGAAGAAAGATAAGAAGAAAGAGGGCCCCTGTTCCCTTCCACAGAATTTTATGCTATTTCTTCTGAAGGGTAATAATTAGAGTTTCGTTTATGAATAATCATAAAATTCCGATGTTCGTGTGAACAGATATTTAACAATAGAATATCATTTGATTGCTACCTACAATAAGAAATAAAGAAATTAACCTGGAGCTAACTCCAAACATCAGGTAAATGATTTAATTAGAAATTTTTCCATCCACTTGCTACCTACAACATAAAAAAAAATCTCTATAACCTTGCATACACTGCCAATGAAGCATACGTACATTTGTTTTAATCCGTCTTTATGCAAAATGGTTTGTGAATTCACGTGATTCAAGCGTGTACTTATCACCTACTTAAAAAGGAGTAGTTAGGTGAGTCTAATCAAAGAGCTTGATTAGCATGGGGAAAAAACCTAAGGGATTTAATTGTTGGTGCTCGTCTAGCCGGAGCCAAGATTGAAACAAAGCAGCCGACTGTATTTTCGAAAGGAGCAATATCCAGAGTATTCAAGCATTGAAAAAAATGATCCAAAATCTTTGTCTGAAATAATAATTGTGTCTCAAATACAATGGATCATGAGCGAGAGCGGATGGATTATATAATTTAGAAATGCGTCTAAATTCTTAAAGCCCAATTGTATTATGGTGCGAATATCGATTTCTCAAACTAATTCCGTCATTTGGCGCAGATGCGAAATTCGACATTCTGAATGCGATATTCTAAAGGGGGCCAAAAAAAGCGGTCCAATAAATTCGAAGCCAAAAAAAAGCTGAAAAGTCTTCAGAGACGTTCTTAAAGAAGATAGCTTGAAGTAAATTCTCGTATAGCCACCTTTTTAAATCGTTCGGGTGTCTATTATTGATTGCACCGTCGCTGGTCAGGGCAAGTATGAATTGGCTCAACAGCGTACGAAAATGAATGAAATCACTAACTGACACGTAAAGTGACTTGTAAGTTAAATCTGAAATCCATACATTCATCTTGGGTAACCCAGTTCCATTTGGCATGGTGCACTCGACACAAATTCGCCACGAGGCGTGCGCGGGATGGGGGACGGAGACAATGGAAACTCCATTTGGGAAGCGGTTGCTGATCTGGTGAGTGTACGGAAGTCGTTAAGACGTCGTCGAGTCCAATTTTCATCGGTCGACGTTGGCCAGACAAGCGCTGAGAGAGAAAGAGCGAGGGAGGCAACGCTAGCCAAGTGCGAGGCAATTCCCTCTCTTCAAATGCCGATCGCGAACAGCGCCATTAGCAGCGCACATACGCAACACTGTTAACCTAATTGCGACAAACGAAACGCACATCGCTAGTTAAGCACTTAAAGAATTGCTGTGCAGCCGTTGCTTGAATACAAACATTTATTCGGCGTAAGTCGCCTTCTTTTTTAATATCTATTCGTTCACGCTTGATACTTTTCGACACTTAGAAATTTATTTGCCAAATGTAGCGGTTGAGAACAACTACCATTTGAGGCCGTCACCAAACAATTTTATGGATTCTCATGTGAATGAAGCCTACACAAACGGACAGAGATTTCATTAACCGCGCAATACTATAAAATACTGAAAAACAAATTAACAGCAACTTCCAATTACCATACTGTAATGATTTCGTTCTTATTTCAGTATATTATCATTGGGATGAGAAAGAAAAATAAAGGGAAAATTGAAGTTTTACATGGATGTTTCCTAGGTAGATTAATTACCAGCTGCCTGGATTAAAATTCAGGTGAACGGAAGTAAATGTAAGTTGCAGTTTGTTAATCCAATCCTAATCTATATCCAATCTGCAAATCTACTTAGTATTAAACATATCTTCAACTTTTCCATTAGTATACCTTTTGCATTAAATGAGATATGATCAAAGAAAGAAAATAAACATCTTATCTAATCTCAAACCAGACTCAAACTCAGAGAAATGCAAAATTGTTCAGGATAAAGATTTATAATACCTTTTTTCTTCTTCCTGCTTATCTGATACGGGATTGCTGCCAAAGTGTGCGATTCTCCACCAGCCCTACATCCACGTTCTTCTCTTCCAAGTTTGATGACCTCTTTCAAACTTTTCCGTGGTCTATCTCTTTTCGGTGTATCTGCCAGTTCCATACTCATTAATTTCTTTCTTATCCGTCCTCAAGACGTGACTAAACCATTTAAGATTTATAATGCCTTTAACGTACTTAAATTCAGAAACAGGATGTAAAAAAATGTCCTTTGATTTATTTATGTCCAGAAAAATCGTACTCAAATCGTACTCAAATCGTTCATGAAATGATCGCCAGAGTCCGCCCCTGTCAATTTGGGTTCTTTTCCTTTTAATGACCTTTATGGACGAATTGGTTAAGTATTCCTCAAGAATAAGCACAAAGAAGTGCATGTATTTTTATGTTAGAATAGTTTCCCAATAAACGCGCATATTTAGTTTCCCAAAATATAAATTAAAAATATTAATCTTGGTTTGATGTAACCAAGCAGTAGTTCCTTGCGCGCAGAAGCAGTACGACAATCTATTGAAAATTCTGGCATAAACCGATTTTCAACCTGTTGAATGATATTTTTTCCCATTAAAAATAATGGAATATCTATAATTCGTGACTACATGTGTTTTTGATGAAACCTAAATTCCGTTCGAGTGTCAACGAGAAACAATGCTGCTAAGCTAGAATTTTAATTGAGTGCACGAAAGGATTCAGACACAACGCTATAAAAGTTCGAATTTTAATCGTACAGTTATGCCGTTGAAAACAGAAAAGTCCAATGCTGGTACCTTTTTATTAATTTTCTGATATCTATCGAAAGACGTCTGCGAGAACGTTTTAAAACTGTCTTCCCAAGTTAATGAATAGGCGAGTCGAGCTCATTTGCATATGATTGTATATTTTGTGTTAAACTTATAAAGAATAATACATATTTTTAAATATATTTTAAAGTTTACAATGAGAAGCGTAGCAGTCTAATTCAGATAATAGAGAGTCTGCGGGAGCGAATTTCAAAATAAATGTTTCAAAACCTTGACTGCAGACGTGTATTTATACTTTCTTGACAACACCTCAGGCCTATGAGCTTTTCATTGAAAGCGCCTGTTTCGTCTAATATTGCCCGTCTTCTTACTTATATTGACAAAACAGCTTTCGAAATGCTTAACCCTCTGATTTTACATATCTTTATAATGGCTGAATACTAACACTGGGTGTGCGAAAAAGTGGTTTATATGCTTCCAAAAATCGCTCAATTTTTGATAACCTACTCGACACAAAGCCTTTTCTGATAGCACAGGCCTACATTTATAGCGTCGATCAACCTCGCTCAAATTACGCTCACGAGCTCGCAATATTTGCATATTCAAATTATTCAGTTATTTCGTACTCAACCCTCCGTAAAACGTGCTAGCCAATTTTAGGATAATCTATTTTCGCATAATTCAATATAAATGGAAAATTCTATTTCAGTTAACTATAATAAGAGTATGTATGGACGAATCATGAAAAGTTAAAATAATCAGCTTTATAAAATTCCGCCAAATTATTTGCGCGATTGCTTAATTTTTACACGGATAAAAAAAAAATCATCAATTATATGGAAAAAATTAAACTACAAAATTTATTTTCTAAAATATATTCTACTAGGTTGCCTTGTTTATTGTCCCGCTCAAGCACTCAAATTATTATGTAGTAGCCAATTACAGATGGAAATTTTGCTTATTATTAACATGCAGAACGCTAAGCAAACACAACATAGCGTTCTCATGTACTGACCCACCAACTCGAGCTTCAATAGCTTGTCACGCTAACTGATATGCCCATTACTACACAATTTCATGTACGGCTATTACAGGATGGGTATCTTCAATCTAACAGTTACAAGAATCTAGAAAAGTCTAGGGAAACATCGATCTGAACACAAATTAACTCGGGGATGTTGGAAACCCAAGTTTTCCTATCAGATGCCTTATTGAATGAATACAAATTAAAATGTTTCATGCGTACAAATCGTATAAGGAGAACCCGATAATGGAAACTCTCGGGGCACAATGCAAATATACGGGGCGAATACGAATGACGATCGGCGCCACGTGCAATTTATCGAAGGGTTTCGTTGGTGGTTTGTTGCGGTCACCAAGGGCCGCAAGGCTCTTTTCGGAACGAAATCTCTTCGGGTTTTATTTTGGAAGAGAATTTAAACCGCTGCGGAAATCCTAAAAGTGCGGCTTTCAATACTAGGGATAAAAGCTTCCCCGTGGATACCTATTCGTCATTTCTCTATCTATGAATTCGAAATCGTAAATTTAAAACAACAGTTACATAAAAAATGCATACTAAGAATTTAAAATGATGTAATATTTTTCATAATGTATAGATGGCCAGAAATTCTCGATGGAGAATGTTCATCAAGTGACCGTCTGAGTTCGCTATTGCTTGCCGTCTTCAGCATTCAGCAGTTTCTATTCATCATGGACAGAATTTTCGGGTGTCACAAAGGAATGAGTACAAAATAAACTTCATTTAAAATACTTGCTTTTCTAAATTATTACATTCCCTCTGCTTCTCAAAATCGAATAGTTAAATATTAGCTAAATGACATACGCAAAGATTTGGGACGTGTGCTTTCGCGATCGTCGAGCCCAACTTTCCTATTCATTAACATGGACAATTTTAAAACGTTCTCGCAGGCGTATTTCGCCAGATATTAGAAAATGAATGAAAACGTAGTAGCATTGGTCTTTTCTGTTACCAACAGTGTAAAACTTATATACAAGTACGATTAAAATTCAAGTCTGTAAGTGGTGATGAATATTTGTCGTGCACTTCATAGTTGAGCATCATTCACTATCATCTAAATGAATTTAGTTCTCAGCCCTTTTGACTCGCCTTTTTAGAATTAATTTATATGGTGGAAACCCTTAGCATGAAATCATTCAATTCCAGGAATGGCCAAATCATACACTGTGCGCGACAGGCCGCAATAATTTTTATTTATTTTATTTATTTATTTATACTTACTTACTTACTTTTCAAACCCGCTTATCCGTTAGGGTCGCGGGGGCAGCAGCCCTATGGAGGATCTCCAGCGATCGCGATCTTCCGCCATCAGGCGCATGTGCGACTCGAACCCAGATTCTCCATGTAGTCTAGCCACCTGGTTCTAGGCCGACCCCTTGGTCTCTTACCCACCGGCTTGGTCTCTTATTTATTTATTATTATTATTATTATTATTATTATTATTATTATTATTACTACTAATTTCAATAATTTGTTATTTATATAATTTTCCTGAAGCGGCCGCGGAATCCCTTGGAAATACACGCGGAGCACAGGTTGAGAAACGCTACTGCTAAAAAGCGCAGTGTTTTCATAAAGGTCTCCAAAAAGGTTTTCATTCAGGCATTAATCGACCTTTTATCTGGTGATTATTTACCGAAAGTTAACCTGTATCTCCTCTGAGCCGTGATCGTTGATTTTGTTTCCTAAGCCATACTACAAACACTGCGCTTTTTCTAATGGTAAAAGTCATCTTTAGTTCTGTTGATTCCAGTGCCTGTTATAAACGAATATATTCAGATAAAATTTTTGGAGTTTCTTTGTAACAAGCCAAAAACGATACAAAGAAAATGATTATGTTATTACGTTCAAAAGATATTAAATACAATTATGGTAAAAATCTTTTATGGGCGCGATGTGTATTTCTTCATGAAATTTACCATCTTGACGCATATAAAATTATCATCAAGAAATGGGTGTTGACTTCGATTTTCATAGAACTTTTAACTTTTTAGATCGATACCGTTGTTTAACTACGTTAATTCAAAAAAGAAATCGTCCCCCATTTCATTTCCGATTTCGCAAACCAGTCTTTCCGAACGCATTAGTGCTTTACAATATTGACAACAATAGTTTTTATGTTCCTCTTTTTTTCCCCAACCCCTTTATTTCTTTTCTCCAAATTCCGACTTAATGGAGGAACTTGTCATTAGGAAAAAACTAAAGAAGAAGAAATCGCAAAAAACAAAGAGCTGACCCAAGTAAAACAAAAGCAATTTACTCCGAGAAAACAAGATACAAAACCGAAAACTAAAGAACCAAGGAGTAAAAAAGTAACCCATAAACAATCTCCCAGAAAGAAAAAAAAAGAATTAAAACAGCTCCAACATTAAAAGAAAAAAAAAAAGGTACAAGCAATAAATAAGGGAGAAAAACAGATGAAAAAAAATGAGAATGTACAGAGGACAGAGAGGAGGAAATAAAGAAGACAAAAGGGTCAGTTTTTAACCCTGTACGGGATTTACAAACTGAAAATGACGTCACCACGACGCATGCGCAAGGGGACATTGCCTTCCTTCGCAACGACAGGGACTGTTAAACCCACAAGATGATGGAGCGGAAAAACTTCCACAGTGGAGGCAATGAAAGGAATAAGGAGAAGAAAAAGGAGGAGAAGAAGAAGTGATGTGAGGTGAGGGTCTGGGAAGGAGAAAAAGAAGTGAATGAAGAAAAAAAAACGATGCCTCCTCTCTTTTAGCCCCCCACCTTTTCCCAGAGAGCAGTTGGTCGTTGCTTTAATCTGCCTCCAAGAAAATAATCGATTTCTCGTCACCGAAACGAATCGAGGAGCGTTTTTCACCTTTTCCCTCCCTACAAGAGCGCACAAAGAACGCTGTACATAAATCAACAGATTGGAAGAAGCAGAAGAAGAAAAGTAAAGAGAAATTCGTAAAATGCGCTGCATCAGTCAAAAGCAAAGCTAATAAAAAACACAAATACATTATTTTATGAAGTTCCAAATATAATATTACATTACATAAAAAAATGATTTGAAAAAGTATTTTAAAATTCTAAAAGAAACGTCCTCAGCAAGAAAAAATGTTTTCGAAAGTTTTCCACTTCTTGAGCCAAGCAGAGCTGGCAAATGCAAAATGAAAAAAAAATTATAAATTTGCCTCTATTTTTTCACTACATATAATTTTTTCTTCAAATTCAATTTCACTTCTTTTCAACCATGAAAAACCAAAAGAGGCAAAAAAAAAAAAAAAAATGCTTTCAAAATATCTCATTTTGCTTTAAATCCAGCCTAATTCGCACGTCATGCAAATCGACCAAGCCCACTCGCTGCTTCGGTCGGAAAGATGCTGGAATAATTCTTGGCATTTTAAATAAAAGCCTGAAAAAAAAAAATAAAAATTTAATATTTTCAAATGCAATTTCACAAAATACTTAAAAGTCCGTGTTGAAAATTATTTATTTACGTGCTCTTCATTTTGAATCCCACCCGCTCGCCTCTTCTATTAATTACGACGTTCTTCTTCGCACAACAAATGAAATAAGACAATTCAGCAATAAAAAGATTCCCGGCTTCTTTCTAATGAAACTAAACTGCTCGTTATTCCTTCCACCCTTAACCTGTCCGTCAATTAAAATCACAGCATAAAAATTCACCTTACTTATTATCAACAGCGCAGTTTCAGAATAATCTCATTAGCAGGTTTTCTCCGCAAAATATGTTTTGAAAATCAAAATTTATTAGAAAATTGAAACGAAAGTTAACTCTACATTTTATTAAAAAATTTAACGGGGGGAAAAAGAAGACAATGGCACGCAGATAATTTTCTAGTGCAGGTAGAGAAAAAAAGCTTAATTTAAAGATTTAAAGTAGAGATAAGAAACAATTTACAATTTAGATTAGAGATCGAGATATCAGCCATTAACCATGAACTTGATAAGCCAGCTTAAAAATAGAATCTAATAGGCCTAATCAATCACGAGGGAGAGTATTATACACAAGGTTGTTTCAAGCTTGTGTGAACGAGGTTGTTTCAGAGTTGTTTCAGACACACACTGAGGAGCTACATTATTAAGTTGCGGGAGACTGGATCATTTATTGATTTGACAATATCAATCTGTGGGTCAGTCTGTTTGTCTGTCCGTCCCCTTCATATTTTACACATTTTTAACGTAGAAGGTTGAAACTAGGAAGGTAGTTTACCATAGGCGTGTTCTACTTCAATATTTAATTCTGTTTTGATTGACCCATTTGGGTCGGAGTTACGAGGATGGAATTTAGAGGGGACCAAGTGATCTACGTGATATTTAATTATGTAAAGGAGTGAAATAAGATATACAGATTCCTCTAGGCAAGATCTACATTACTATGAAATTTGAGCCAAACTAACCCAGTGGGGTCGGAGCTGCGGAGATGGCAGACACCCGGCCTTTAGAACTATGACAACATATGGCGTGTGACATATCATTTGATCGGAAATGAAGAGAGAGGAAAGAAGATAAGAGTTCTTTTATAGTTTCTAAACACTATGTTCGAGAAAATCAATTTTTGATTAAAAAAAATTGGGAGGTTAAAAAGTGCAGATAAAGGGGTAAAAATAGATGAAGTCAGGGCTTCTGTTACTTTCCTATACTCTCCACAGGGGGGTTAATTTCTTAAGTAGGGGAATGATGGAGCTACTTACTGGTTTTACCATGTCCGTCTGTCTGTCCCCTTCATAATTTCTACATTTTTTGACTTCGGAATGTGAATTACTAAGGACATGTCCTACTTCACTCTTTAGCTTTGGACTTGTAAATTACGGGGGAGTGGGAGTTAGAAGCGTCCATATCTCTAAATATTATATAGGTATGTAAAGGAGTGAAATTTGGTATGCAGATTCTTCTACACAAGATCCAGATTCTCTCATAAATTTATCTGTAAAAAACTTTGGGCCTAATTCTCCCAGAGGGGTCGGAGTTTTTTATTTATTTATTTATTTATTTTATTTTTTTTTTGGTTGGGGGGGGGGGATAATGGTAACGTGGTCTTTAGAACTGTTAACGTTTTCAAAAGGCAAAATAAGTCATGGGATATATCACTCTATCGAAAGAAAAAAAAGCTTTCAGAAAAAAGTAACACAGAAAAACGTATTCCACAAATTTAATGGTAACACACGAAAATCTGTGAAAAATTCTACTGTGTTACAGTCATCCCCATTTTTTAGTGATTACCTTGTATGAGAAAGAGCCCTTCTACTTTTTTTAAAATATTACCTGGAGAAAATAAATGTTTTGATAAAAAAAATGAGGATTAAAAAGTGCGGATAAAAAGGATAAAAAATAGATGGCTTCCGCTACTTTCTTATACCCTTCTCGGGGAATTAATTTCTTGTTATGATCACCTCCTATGTTCCCGTCTACCGCACATAGCCAATAAAACAAAAGTCACAGCGAGATGTCTCTACTACACACACATCTTTGCTGCCATGGTTAAACGAGCGATTTAACGGATCTCCAAAAAAGAATCACCACTGGTCTTGGGGACAAAGGTGCAGTATATCCTTACTGCGCAGCTTGTAAACGGTTCGCGTGCTGCTGTGATTAAAACGTACCGTGATTGGAAAAAACGGCACCAGTGTGTATAAACGGCATGGAAACAGCGGAGATAGCCCACACGCAACAATTAAGCAACTCACCGTCGAAATAAACCCGGGTGCTACCAGACATATGTCCACAAACACAGTAGAGCGATCTCTCTTGCAGAGGGACTCCGAAGCAAATGCATGGTCACTGCGCCCAAGCTGACAAAGGTAGGTGCGTCGGCAGAAACGGCTATAATTTGCATTTTAGTACAGGAACTGAATCTCTCGTGATTAGCAAAGGGTTGCCTTCTCCGATGAGTCATGGTTTCTGCTCCATCGAGTGAATGTCGCATTCGTCGAAAACCTCCGAAAAAAATAACCCTGCAACAAGAATAACTGTTGGAAGAATATAAGCTGGTGGTTATGTGCTATGGTAAGGGATATATTTTCTTGGCATTGTTTGGATCCCCAAAAGGAACTCTCATCCGATTTGAGTCTTTTCCTAAAGTAATCCATACATGTTGATTTCTCCCCTGAAGTGGATGGGATATTCCAGCAAAACAGTCTTACATTTTATACGACCAGAACTATCCCAGAATGTTTGGAGGAGCACAACCAAGGCCAGTAATTTCCTGGTCCCCTAATTCCCTTCACCTAAATCGAATCGAGCATCTTTGGCATCATCTCGACGGCCATGTTCGCTCCTTGGATACTCCATCGCGTACTATTCAGAAGCTGTCGGATGCAATGCAGTTTGCATGGCTCCATATTCCAATGGGTCATCTTCCAGAATCTTTAGGACTTTCAGCCCCGCTATCTAGATGCTATCCAAGTTGTGTTGATTATTCTGGCTGCTAGATGGCGCCCCTAATAATGTGATTCTATGCTGATTGGGGTCGCCTTTTCCTAAACGCTTTTTGCGTAAACATTATTTATTGTTCAGGCAGTAGTTTTGGAAATCACCTCATCGTTTGATGAAAAATCTCTTTCCTGTCAGATATTTTTCTCCATGTTTGGAAGCGGATAGTAGTCCGAGGGAGCCAAATCTGCAGAATAGTGGAGATATGCAAGTGGTGGTAAGGACGCATACTATACGTTGTTAATTGTTTTGAACCTTTACAAAAAATCTATGAAGATTATGCCACGAGTATCCCAAAACACCGTGGCCAGAAGGAAAGGTTTTCGCTTTCTTTGTGCAGATTCCAGGACTGCAACTCATTGTTTTGACTGTCCTTTGTGGGTATGGAAAGTATTTTGCTCCATTTGCGGTCTCACTTGATTTTATAGCAAAATAATGGGAAACAGCTCCTGACCACAAAGCATTTGCCATTATCTTCGATGGGTGAAGACTGAGCTATTGGATGTCAATGGTCAAATCGACGTCGTATATAAAGAGGTTAGCGTACATTTCAACCGACATGCTTTATATGCACTTTTAACCCATGAGGCACTCATTGATCCAAAGTTTTCACTTTCCCAATGGCTTCCTCATTATTTTTGATAACGCACAGGTCGTCGGTCGCACCATTCGGCGATTGATTCGGCGTGTGATCGATTCAGTGACAGTGTTTTAGCGGATCATTATCAATGGCTGCTTTGGGTCAATCATGTGACTATTTTGCGAACCAGTTTCCGCTCGCGAGCTCGGCTTTTCCCAATCCTACATTAATTCATGTTGCGGTATTGCTTCCACTGTGATGCATCCACCACGCAAGAACATGATATGAATTTCACTGGGATCTCGCTTAATCTCACAGGAACCGTCTCTAAACACAACCAGCGTCAGCCGCAGCAAAGTTCATGCTCAATTCACAGAGTGTTTTTATTAATCAAATTTCATTCACCAAAACGTAACCAACTACAAGAATTTGCAAAGACGGTCGTTTCAAGTACACGATTAAATAAAATAAACGTCGTGTGCTTACCGGCCCTCCCTATCACACATTTACTTATATTAAATTTCTAAAATTAAAGTGAAAAACTTTTCTAAGCTTTCTGTCTTAAAAAGTAACGAAGAAACACATTTTAATTTAATGAGAACTAAGTTTAATCACCACAACAATAGCTGAAAACGGTGCTGCATAAAAACTTTCATTTGGTCTTGTTCCTTGAAGGCAGATGCAAGGGTCGAGCAAAAGCGTCAAGCGGTGTTCTCCAAGGTTCAGCACACGCGTTGCAAAGTTCACAATGCTCAAACAAACACCTTAGGCGCTGGAGCACAAGTGCCTGCTTTTTTTTAAGGCATCATTAAAGAATTAATTTTAATAAACTAGACGAGCGTTATCCTCCTTAGAAGAATTTATAAGAAAATGAGTTTTAAGTAATGCTCGTTTGGGAATGTCAGGCAAATGACAATTTAAAAAGTAACTTTTAAAGGAAATAAACAACTTCATGAAGAAAGCAAAAAGGTCATTAAAAGCATACATTAAACGTGGAGAAAGCCTACCAAAGACTTCATCAAACTACTGTTTAAAACCTTTCCTGAGTGTTGGCAAGCCGCTTCTAAAGGGAAAACGCTGCATGTTAAACATGGACATTTTCCTTGGTGGAATAATAGCATAAGGCATTTTGAATTACATTCACTGCATAATTTTCCACTGTTTGGCTTTTAGGTCGTTCTAGAGGGAACACGCAGGTAAGTGTTTCAATATAAATCATCTACCAATGAGAAAACGTTGGGATCTAGCCAATATTTGAAGGCGATGGTTGGTTGGTTGGTTTATTAGAATTTTTGGCGTCGACTACTAAAGTCATTTTGCGCCTTCTACACAAGTTATATTATCTGTACGCAGCTCGGGACAAACACAAACATCCATTCCCGCGGTGGGCTTCCAACCCACGACCAGCTGGACTCGAGAACTAGAAAGCCTACACCCTAGCCCTCTCGGCCACCTAGCCGGCTGAAGGCGATTGGACTGAGGGAGCACGAAGAGCAGGAATCCACGATTCTCCAACGTAACAATATAAAAACATTTCCTGCGGATAATGCGGCCACGAAAATGATGCGTCGTCGCATATGTTTTGCTCATTTCTAATATTAATTTATACTGGCGGTAAGCGTGACAAAACTTTTCTCTGACCGCACTTGAAAATTCCAGGTCTAGAGCATACTACGAGTGAGGAATTGGGAACATACCAGTCAGCTGTCTCCGCCACTGCGACACAAATCGCCTAATATCAGTAAAAGTCCATCGTCTGAGAGTGAAACCAAACTTGCACCGCTACTTTTTTCTATGTCCGACCCAAGTCTCTGCCACTTTTTTTCATTGAGCCAAAAATAAGATGAACATGGGGAGAGGCTGGGAGTATAGGATGAATGTTCTGAGACTTCCCACTTGAAGCATGCCGGGGTATCCATGGTTTTTATCTTCTCGGTTGTGTATTGTCCAAGACTTTATGGCACTGCAAGTGCTGATGCAGTCTTGTGTGGACACTGCCATGACCGATATTCGTCCGGAGAACGATCTCTTTGCGATCTTCTGGCGTCTGTTGTCTCATTCACCTTCGCAATGCTCGCCGGAGTGATGACAAGATGAGCTTGGTCAGAACTCGTGTCGTCCTCCAAAGATGTTCGTCCAGAACGAAATCGTGCCGACCTTATCTTAATACTGACTCACTCAGACAGTTCTCCACACAAAAGCAATCCTTTCAGCTGCTGACTGCTTTTCCGCCATCAGAAACCGAATGACTGCTCATTGTTCTTGCTTGGACGTTTCCTCGTTTACAGCTCGAACCTTCACTGGTGCCCATGCCAATAACACGAGTGCTGCTGCCAATTGTTGCGCATGCCCCATCTCTCATGATTACGGCTATTTATATCATCTATTTTTCGCTGACGGTGTTCTTGACGCTGCTACAGGCTTCTGGTAGTTTTCATCTGATTGACCCACGTAATATTATCTAGGCTAAGAAAGTATTAATCCCAAACAACAGGAAACGACACCTCGCATGGGGACGACAGTATAAAAGATGCACAATGAACATGTGGAAAAATTTTATACGTTCGGACGATTCACGTTTTGGATTGAATCATACGGACTGGGATGTATTTTCTTATAACGCAAAGTCGAAGTGTAGTAGTCAAAGCAATTGCATCTTCCTCTAAGCTAATCACTTCATCTAAGTTGATCTAACGTTCGAAATGTAATCCCGTACAGATTAGCTGGTTAGAAGGTAATGATATGAAATTTTCCAAATCCAAAATTGCTTATGACACAATGTATGGGCCAACGTCTGACAGAATTCATTTTAAATCACCTGTGGGCCCAATGTTTCATGCGAAAGATGACCTAATACTTTATTGGGCAGACATTTCCAACAAGATGGTAAGACAGACGGCCACAAAGACAATTACAGCCTCCACAGCTGCCATCAAAATTAGGAATCAATGCCACTTCAACTTGCCCATTCAGAAGCATTGAAAGGGATAAAACTTCTTATTTCTTAAAGCCGACTACAAATTCCTTGCTAATAGATTCTTAGGCAGAATCAATTATATAACTTCTTTGTAAACACGCTTAAACATCTTAACCAGTGTTGGCACCGCTACCGCTAAAAATAGCGCGCTACTATGAGCGGCGCTATTGCTATTGTAGCGATTTCATAGCGCGCTTATTTCCCAAACAGAGTCAGCGCATTTATAGGGTCGCTAGCTTTTTTTTTTTTTTTTAATCCAAGCGATATTTCGCTTAAATTTCGCTGAAAATTCGCTAAAATATGAAAAAAAGATTCTCTGATGAAAGTCTCTCTGAAACTCTGATGAATGGTGAGTTTGGCAGCAATGATGATGAAATTGAGCTAAGCACTTGCACATTACCGCCTCACTTTCGATGTGCGGCATATACATTGAACCTTGTGGCAACCAAAGATAGCGAAAATGCGCTTATAGAAAATTCTGTCTACAAAAAAGATTCATCGGTTGCGTTTTCCAAGTGTTCATCCTTATGGAACAAGTATTCCAGGAGTGTGAAAGCTGCAGACACTGTTCATGAATTTGCCAAAATTTCTTTCATTGTTCCATGTGTTACAAGATGGAACTCTTATTTCGATGTCATTCATAAAATAAGGTTGATTTGTGATTCTGATTTGGTGAAGTTGTGTGAAACATTGAAAATAACCACAGTTTCAAAAAAGAGACTTTGATTTCTTGGACGAGTATTTGAAAGTAATGAAATATTTAGCAAAAGGATTGGTTAAGCACATAAGATATTTTAAGAAAGTTTTTATGCGTTGTACTGTCAATCATTATGACTTATATTTCCTTTTAATCTCACTATTGCAGATCTGCTACAGAATGAAAAATAAATGTTTCATTGCGCATTCTACTTCCAACACTCCAGTCCATTCAGAAAAAATTGAAAGAAACAGAGAGAATTCAAGATATGTTAAACCTCTAATTGTTGCTCTTTTGAATGGTTTAAACAAAAGATTTGGTTCCTACGTCCATGATGATCAAATGATTTTGGCAGCTGTCACTCATCCAATGTTCAAGCTATCATGGAATGAAGATAAAGGACAAACTTCCAGAGCAAGAAAACTGCTCACAAATGCAGTTGAACTATTTCTTCCTGCAGAAAACTTCGAAAAATCACAAAGTAATGATTTTTATTTGCATTTGTAGTCAAGTAGTCATATGTAATGTTATAAATATATTAGGATAATAATTAACATTTTAATTATTTTAGAATCAACTGATGAAGACCTTGATTTTTATGATTTCGAGATGGGAAATGCTTCTTCATCAGCAGCAATCGTGGACAAATACTTGGCAGATCCTTCTAGGGAAGTTGAAATGCTTCAGAAATATCCAGTAATAAAAAAATCTTTTTTACACTACGATACAAGCATCACATCTAGTGCTCCAGTTGAGCGTTTGTTCAGTTGTGGAAAATTGATTTTAACCTCACTAAGAAACAGACTATCGCCATCTACTTTTGAAAAATTTGTGCTATTAAAACAATAAAATGTTCTGTTAAATAAATGTGTGTTTTCTTAAACTGTATCATATAATTTGACATAATATGAGAAAAAGGTATATAATTTTTAAAAAGTTGTTTTACCCTTCTTCTTACTTTATCACACCACAAAGGGTAGCAATGGCTGGCTATTTTTTTAGCGGTAGCGATATTTCGTCGACACAGCGGTAGCGATGTTTAGCTAGATTTTCGTCTATCTAGCTTTAGCCGTAGCGGTAATTAGCTAGATTTTCGTTCATATAGCGTTAGCTTAGCGAACTAGATTTATTATCTAGCGATGCCAACACTGATCTTAACCATATTTCTGCGAATCACGTGTAATATATCCATCAGTAAAAGTCTATATTCCTATATAATCCCTAAATATATTACACAATTGCAGAGTGCACTCGAAGTATAGTTTTCTAGAATCGCTAAATTCAAATATGACTCTAAGAGTAAAACGTGTTTCCAAACGATAAGAATTTTGGTGCCAAGTTTAGAGAGATGACTTCTTACCGAAAGAGACCAATGACGTGAACGAAAAGTGATATATATACATTACGACAGTCTCCAAGACCTCACACCTCTGTTAAAATGGGAAAAAGGGGGCTTTGAATAAAATCAGTTGGGTCATTCCGGTGAGGCACTCATTTATCATACTTAAGGCCTTTTTTTTAATACTATTCTTATGGTCCTTTAGACATTTTTCTATTTCTTTTTGACCGTTCACCATCACTCACAATTTCGAATTATAGCACTTAGGACTTATGAAAATCCTCGAAAGAAGAAGAAAAAAATTCTATTGATGAATACCGACTTTAGAATATTATGTCCCCTTCCCTACTCCAATCTTCAGTTTTTCTTTTCTTTAAAAAAATTGGAAGAAGAAGAGGTAGGAAGCATTTTTTCTTGTGTACTTGCAGTTCATGAAACATTTTTTAAGAAGCTAGAAAAACAATTTTTTTTTTCATATTTTCTTATTCGTTGATCTTTTAAAGAAAACACGAAGAGGAAAAAGTGTGAAGGAACTGAGCGAAAACTTCTTGTCAAATATTCACTAGGACCGTGCACGTTGAGCAGCAATTCTTCAAAGTCACCCATCCGTCAGCAAAAACTTTCCCTGGGATTCGCCAGTGAGAAGAAATGAAATTAACGAAATACGGTCGACTCGTTTCTACGTCGAGCTAAAAACATTCTCATCAACTTGGCGGCAAAGTAGAGAGAAAATTTTTTACATCTCCAAGCCGCTTTTTTTTATATTTTATACCTCAAGTTCTGAAAGAAGGTGAAAAGTTATAAACTCAAAAAAGGAATGAGTTGCAATCTTTTTCGGATTACATTATTTTCATCTCTTTTTCCCTCCCCCGAAGGAAGAAGCTTTCAGAGCTGCCAATTGAATTTCACTGTATTTGGACGATAACGGCATCTACGGAATGCCGAACATAGCAACTGTTTACAAGATAAGAGGTGCATTATCGTATCGAAATGAAAATAGCTTAAATCTCTTTAGTCAATTAAAAAATTAAGCTAGTTTTGCATTTTTACAGATGACGGCTTTAAAGAGTTTACCAAACTCCTTGAACGCTTGGAGCGTAAGCTTTCTGGTTCGAATCCCGCTGATATAATGGATTTTTCTATTTGTCCCAGGAATGAGTAAAGAGATATTGGTCATGTGAAAAGGCACAGAATGGCCTATATGTTGGCACATTCAAAAACCTAAAAAAAACAACAAACAAACCCCTGTAACCTGCTTAATTCCCAAATGAAACAAACAGGGCTAATTCATTTTTCCAAATAAACATTTGAATATCCAAATGTAGAAGGAGCGAAATATTTTTCAAACAGATATTCCAGCCACAAAGAAACAACCTATAGGCAACCAAATCAGCAAGTCAAAATTTTTTGTTTTGTTATATGAGTCATTTAAAAAGTTCTTGCACTCACATGACTTATAAAGACATTCAATTTATTCACCAAATACATTCCTCTCACATTCAATAACAATAAACAGGTGAGTAATGTGCAAAACGCATGCAAAGGTAGAAATCTTTGGTTTTGGAGGTGAAAAATTATGGTAACTCTAATTCGATGGCAAATTCTAAACTGTAGCGTGCGCGTATATTATCCAATGATCTAAACAGGTGATAATTTGTGTGTGTGTGTGTGTGTGAGAGAGAGAGAGAGAGAGAGAGAGAGAGAGGAGGATGTCAGTTGTTTACGGAAGATAAGGTAAAACTTCCCATCCAAGCTACATAATCTTTGAACGGGTCTGTAAAGACGTGTGCGGTCTTGATGTAAGAGCCATACACGGTTTACCAATGCAGGTTGTTGTTGAATGAGTTTCTGATGAGCCCGTTGATCTAAGTTCTCAAAATGCCCTAATCCAATGCTGTCGAAGAAACAGCAAGCCCTCTTGGGTAGGCCCTGCTTTGCGATCTTCTAGTAGGTAGTTTCCCCTGGTAATAACCACTGGTAGAAGCAATGTATGTCATTGTAGAAGACCCATTATTCATCGCAATTAATGGTTTGGTACAGCAGTGGCTCTCTGTGACGACCTTGGAGAAAGATAGAGAAAGTGGTCAGGCATTGTACTTTATTCGCTACTGACATAGCATGGGGGAACCCATTTATCCATTTTTTTGACTTCTTACTGTATGCGAAGATGGTTATGCACAGTTCCCTCTGTCACAGAGAGTTGTCTGGTTAATTCATGACAAGTTTTGTGTGGATTAGCTTCAATGAATGCTTTCAGTGCATCTTAATCATCACCAAGCGGTCGTCCAGAGTGGGGTTATCTTCGAGAGATCTCCATTCCGAAACTTCCAAAACCAAAACTGAGCTTTTTTCTGGTTGACAAGGCATCCTGTCCATACGCTGACATACATTAAGGCATGCCTCGGTTGCACTCTGTCCCAGTTTGAATTCAAAAAGTAATGTTGCTAGAATTTTGACTTCTGTAGTCAGTGACTCGTAGTCACCATTGTAAACACTCATATACCGTTTATTACTGGGATAAAAAATTTATTTAAGACTCCTCTCGAAGGAATTGGCTTGAGGATGCAAATCATGAAGGACAGAGCCATTCCTGTTAAGGTGTTCAATGCAGTGTCATTGTGGTGACTACACAAATGAGGAGATTTTTTCAAGCAATATATGGGGGAGAAACAGCATTATTAATGGGATAAAAAATTTATATAATGGTAGCGTGCTTGACAAACGAAGACTGCGATGAGGATGAAACCGTGGATGCGTGTGCGAAGCATTTCAGTGAATCAATTCAAAAAGCGGGGAGAGAGCTCTGCAACGGTATCTAAAATGATACACGGAAAACTATGGATATTAATGAATTTAGAGGCGAACCAGTGACGCAATAGCTATAGTTGGTGCTGCAAAGCTTTCAAGAAGTCTAAACATTCTTTTGAAATCTTCCGCACAACGAATGATACACATATTGAGGCGTACTGAGGCGACTAAACTATCTTTTCCAGTTGCTGGTTCAGATCCTTTGGTTGGGAACAAATTGACCACTCCCCTTACTGTCCGGACCTCGCGTCCAATGACTACCACATGTTCCGGTATCTAAAGGAGTTCATCGGCAATCTGCGTTTCAGCCACGATGAAGATGTGAAAACTGCGTGGCTTTCCTTGCCGGCGGCAGACTTCTATAAAGTGGGCAGGCAGAAGCTCATTGGGCGTTATGACAAATGTTTCCGGTATCTAAATAAAGTTGGAAACTATGTGGAAAAATAGTTAAAGATCTCCAGAATCTGGTGAAAATTTTGAGAGTAAATATAATAGTTTTGTTTTTATTACAAAACAGTACTTATTTAAAAAAAAAAACAAAAAAAAACCCACTTCTTGTACCTTTACGAAGTGGTGCCTGACAAAAATTTCGCTTCGTTTTGCAATGCCAGAAGTACAGATCAAACTTTTCTAAGGAAGACCTTTCGCCGAAGCTCGCTTTATAGTCAAGGGCATCACTTTTTAATTCATTATGGGGTTTTATCAATATTTAACGCGAAACGAGCGACCTCAGGAAAGAAGCGCCTGACGTGATTGCATTAAATTCTGCAGGTCGTGAATTCCGATAATTCTCCAGGGAATATTCTAAATCGTAAAAGGTGTAAAGCCTTTACCCGCATGTCATAATTAGCTCACCACACTTTAGAGAACCCAGGGCAAAACTTCGGCTTCTGATCAAGGCTAATCTTTGCTGTTTAGCGCCAACTATTTAATAAACAGCAGAAACAATTAAGGTATCCGAAAAAACGAAACTTTTTAAAAGTGGTGTTTTAAAAAGTAATTAATACTTTTCAATGCTAACTGTCTTACATGCAGATCAGATTTTTTTAAACGCATTACTAATGACGTACAAAAACTACGGCTCGGATGGCCTTATTACAGGCAGGAATTACCCTAAGCAAAATTTTACCGACTACCACTAATACACAAAGGGGTGTGTAAGATTGGAAGCAGTCCTTCCTCTTAAAAAAAAATACAAAATTACCAAAAAATTTCCAACACGGGCTATTGGCTGTTCCACTAACGAAGAGCATTCCCTTTAATCCGCCCATTAAATGCTAACGGAGGCACGTGTCAAATTTTCCGTGAAAACATGCGTGGCTGTTCATTTATTAAAGCGCTGCTGAGCCTATTAGGCCCGCCATCGTGCTTGAGAAAACACACAGCAGACTCGCTATCGTCACAACTTATCCTGACCATCTGGTTTTAATCTTTTCAAATTACTTTCCAGGCTGAAGGGAGCTCAAAGAGAAGAGTTCAAAAAATGTTGCCTCTGATAACTAGTTAGAATCTACGGCATAAAAAAAAACAGTACTCATACTCTCGTCCCGCTATTTTAACGACATACTGAGCTCAATTTCAAGATCACTGTGAACTATACAGTTTGCCAAACAACTATGAACTTCAACGACTATCTCTATATTTTTGGTCTAATTTAAAAAAAAACAGGTACATGTTAAACACTGGATCATTTTTTAAAAAATTCGTGTGCAAACCATTAAGATGCTACAGGGTGTCCTAAAAAGGACTGATGGTTTTTAAAATGGAATAGCAGGTAAACGGTGACAGTTATTAAAGTTATTTTTGCAGGAGATTAATGCGTAAAGTCAGGAATTTGTTTTAGTACAGTGCCTTGTGTTTTGTGGACCGATCTTTTCGGACAACACGTTTGGTGCCGTCATGGCCGTCCTCATATTGCCAAAAAGACAACTGAGTATCCTGTAACAGTTCAACTGGGAAGTTTTTGAGCATGCTCCGTACAGCCTTACCTTGCTCCAAGCGACTTCCATTTGATCGGCTCCAAGATATACAAAGTTAATTCATCGCTTGTTTCAACCAGCAGCTCAAATAATTTTATGCTGCTGGTTTTGAGGAGCTTGTGAAACGATGCCTCACTGATTTACACTTTATTTTTTTCTGACATGTATAGACAGGCGGTACATCAGCTGTGAGGTCCACCTTTTCATTATAATCTCCCTTTAAATGAATATATTTTTTCCAGCGGTGAGATAATTTCTCTAAGCCCTCTGGAACCATTCTTTTGGAGTATCTCACGTCTGGACAGCTGTGTTCAGATCATCGACGTTTGCAAAATGACGACCACGAAGAGGTTTCGGCAGAGGACTGCCTTTATGCTTCCATTGCCTTGACTGCTGTTTGGTCTCTGGCTCATGGTAATGAAGCCATTTCTCGTGGCCAGTCATTACCTTGGACATGAAATCTGCTCAATCTCGGTCGTGGCGTTTCAGGAGGTCTCTGCTCACGTCCTCACGGACTTGCTTTTCTAAAAGTTTCGGAACCCATCTGGCAAACATCTTCCCCGTCTGACACTGTCACTTTCTATTCGGAACTGCGCTCACTTTTCCAGCCTTTCACCCAGTTCTAAATGGTTTTCCGTGAAAGTGCATGTTCGCTACACACTCTATCACCAATGGCCTATGAATTTCTGCAGTGGTCACATTCTCTTTCCAGAGAAACCTACCTGTCTAGCAATGCCCTTTATGATCGCTATCCATGTTGTCCGCTCATACACCGAGATCGGTGAGAGAAGTGGGCTATAGTGTGGACAGCTGGCATCCTCCTGACTTTTGCTGCTCCCTGGTGGCGGAAAGATTTACTAGCTATTGTGAGAAAGATTTACTAGCTAAAGTGAAATTGTTAACCGTGAGTGGAAGAAAAAAATAAATTGTAGATCAATGTAGTACGCCTCTCTTATTTACTCTATTTGCCTCTTTGAAAATCGCCCCGAGAAGTACAGGACGCAATCATGGTATGGTTTCACTCATTGTGTAAAACGAGTAAGAAATCCATCTGCTGTCTAGACAATAGACAGTAGAATAAGTCTCTTTGATCCCACGGAGATGACGACGTCTGATTGCTTTGTTATTTTAGAAATGAATGTGATCACTCCTTATATATGAAAAGTGAAATGAGGTTTCATACAAAGCTGAGTAATTATGCTTCATGCAAAGAATGGTCATCATGAAATCTAAAAGACTATATAGCAGATGGGGAAAGCGGTCACTTAAAAATAATTGCAGATTAAAGCCCCGTATTTTCCAAATGTCGTCGCTGTTCTTTCATTTCGTGCAATTAAGATGATTTAGGACAGACTTCGTTTTCCAGACAAGACAACAAACAAAAGACGGGCCTTCAGTTCCGTCGGCCGCATTTCAGACACTTTCAATTAGCGTTTCAAAATGAAGCATTCTCCCAATTAAGACAGTCTTAAAAATAGAAATATTTTAACGATGCTCAACGACATAGCCGACGTATTCACGAATGGCATCGAAAAAGATGCTAATTGGAGGAAAATCTTTTTGGACAATCATCTCCTTAAACAATCCAAATACACCAATCATATTTAAAAGATACTTTCGCGACGTTTGAGGTTAAGAAAAAATTATGAAAGCGACTTAATCAGAATTAATATTTTAATCCTTGAAGAGTAAAGTCAAATTAGTGCTTGCTCGGCCTTTCAAAGTGTGCAACACGAGACGCCCTCCGGCGCTAACGTCAAAAGTTGAGTCCTCCCTGCTTTCTGTCTTAACGAGTTTCTTAGACATTAATACGATTCCCCTTCTCCTTCGGCGCAATCATCGTCACAATAAAATCATCGTCGAAAAGTGTGCACGGCTCCAACATCATCGCTTCCAATCTTAACGATGTCTATAACAGGATTGGAAGAAAACTTAAATCCCATTAACTCAAGACCCAATTTCGTCCTAACGGCCGAGTCGACATCTTACCAACACACGAAGAGACACTTCGAGCTTATATAGCCAAGTGTATTCCTGAAATAAAATTACATTTGCAAATATCAACACACTTAACGTATTTTCTTGAAATCTTTTCACATACCATGCCATCAAAATGCAGAGCTTCTCTTCGTATAACTTCTAATTTCAAATTCAGTTTTTAAAACGTACGCGTAAAATCCTGTCAAGTGCCTAAGGATACGATAGCCATAGTAAAAATTTTAATATTTCGCGTCCGTAGTGCCATTTATCTCAAAACAAAATTGCTCCACATCCGGCTATGAATATCAATTGGATAAATCCCACGTTTAGAGGGAAAAAATTTTTCTCCTCCACCTGATACCTTCCCACGTAAAATTTTCATGTTCTCAATATTTATTGCGTTCTTAAACGGCTTGAATACAGATAAATTTATTGGTTGACTATTCAGTAGCCTTTCCCTTCTTAACAGATCATCTTCTGCTAAACAATCAAATTCTAAGCTTTTGAATAGGTGGTAACAAATAAATTTTGAAATTTGAATATTTAAATTATGCAATAATGAAGCGTTATACCTCATTCGCATTAACCGATTGAATCTAGATCGCAGCTTGAACTAAATTCGAATTTTGAAGTGCGAACGCTAGCGATCTGGATTCGAACTAAATCGATGGTCGCAAAACTCGATTCATTAAATCCTGTTTGGGGAACTCAATCGATGCTGTTAATGTAGATTCGTTCCTTCACACAATCTCTTGAACCAATTTTAACTTTGGTAGTTTTCACAAAATGGCGTCCAAGAAATCGGTCGTCTCGTGATCCGAAGAAGAAACCAAAGTTTTAGCCGCATTCTATATTGCTAATAGCATGATCTGCCATTGCATCAATTGTCAAATAGGATACTTTGTTGTTATGCCAATCTCTCAACCATTTTCAATAACCTAGTCCCCATTTAGAACTGTCAACCTGGGGTCGAGATTAAGGTATGAGTTCGCTAACTGGTTAGTAGCACCGAAGTGGATCCGAAAAGAATCCAGTTTGTATCTAGATTGACTCGTTCAACTGAGTATTAGGATTGACAGTTGTTAAAAGAGTAATTGGCAGACCAATTAATAAGAAAAAGAAAATAATTTAAAAAATCCTCTAATTGGTGTCTTCTAGACGTTGAGGAATAATTAAATGTAGTTATTGGGTTATTTTCGTGTGTGCAGGATTAGATGATGCGAGATTCAATCGTTTCAGAATGTTACCCTGAGGACAACTGCCCAATTATAGAAGGAAATGGCACACATTTACCAATTTGTCCTAGACTTACAATATGCTAAAGGAAATGAAATGCCAAACTAACGACTTTGTGACGGGAATTTTGAAGCACTCATCGGACATGAAGTGGCACACGAAGTATCGGAAACCGAGGCACATTTTAGAGTTAATTCTGAAGCCGTTAACAAAGTTTCCTTCCCAGGTTATTATAAAATGTGATACCCTTCCTTGCCCTTTATGTTGTCTTTGTTTTCTAGACTGGCAATCGTCAATCTTATTCTTCAACTTGGATTTTGTGGATGATCTCTTGGGTCCATCAGGCTTCTTGCCTATTTCAGTGTATTCCGTTTACATCTGTCGAGGCAAGGTGAATTTTGTGGAAGCATGGCTTCAGTCCTACCCGAACAAAGTACAGTCAACCGTTGACAACGAGACCCCTGAAGCGGCCAGTGCATTGATGAAAATGAGTGCGGAGAGGAAGAGAAAGGATATTTTTTCTTCGTGACTCATTTTACATAAGCAAAAAATGTCTAGCATATCTCCCGCCCCTGCTCATCCATTTTCATCAATAGACTGTCCGCTTCAGGGGTCTCGTTGTCAACGCTTGACTGTTGATTGTCGATTGTCGTGTGTATAGGCGCGAACTAGAGAATGAGAGTTTATACATATAAAGCTATGTTCTAAACTGATTAGTTACTGTGTTATAGGTATCGAAGTTTTTACTTAGTTCGCTAGATTAACAATCATTTCTTTTCAATCAGATCAAATGAGTACCAATGAAAACGGGAGGAATCAAGCCATACAATCTTAGCAAATATTCAAAATAACCTTCACGACTGGCAATGCATTGCAGAGTTCCAGGACTACTTCATACGCAAAATCCTAGGCGTGTCCGTAATTTTCTGGCATCCGTCTTCCGCTCTCTATATCCTCAATATCATGATCATGAATGGCATAAACAATAGATTTCTTATAGCCACATATGTAAAAATCCATGGATTATACGACGATAAGGTATATGCATGAGTACAATGTCCTCAGGTGACGATATGTTCAACGAATAATGTCTTATGGCTTTAATTCTTCAAGGACATATCTTTTAGGACATATCTTTATATACTGCTTTTTTCTTATTTTGAATTGTACAAAACGACAATGTATAGCTGATAATAATGTTTTATTCAATGATAGCTGATATCATTTTTTATATTCCATGACTTTAGAGTAGTGATGCTTATACGTTGAGACCTTACAATTTGGAAAACTATATGATTGCACAATGTCAAGGAGTTATCCGTATCATCTGAACTTTAAATTTTAACTTTCTAATTTCCCTTGCATGGGGCAAAACGATTATCCATGTCTCCACAAAATATGTGGGATGTTGGTCATCGATTATCGATCTGTACAATTTTGCAATGTTTATAATGATGTCCAAATTGATAGATATACAGTATTACAAATGTACTTATTGACATTTATCTTTTCTCACATTCCGGTCGTCATCTGGATCGATAGTTTACACCGATATAAATAAAGCAGATTCATCAGATGTAAGTTTTATCTGTGTGTGCATGGGCATAGCTAGTTAAAGAAAAAAAAAAGCAGTTTTAAATAGGCTCCGATCTGATCTTAGAAAACTATTCTTCGATTTGTGCTTCAAGAGCACCGCTAATTCGATGACGTTCAATAAACGCTTCAGGAGCGCCGAATCCGCTCATTACAATTTAAATTGAACTGTAACCAGGCATCCCTCGACTCCTGCGCGGAAACCAATCGCTTGTAGAGATTCGATTTGGTAAGAGGAGTGTAATCACATATAAAGGCTTGCTTTACCCAGGACGATAATGGTATTCTCTGGTCCTGGCTTTAATATCTTTTCAGAGTCAATTATTTCGGCTACACCAGAATGATTTTAAATTTATGTAACTCTGATAAGAAGTTGCTCGGACTGAAATACACCAAAAAAGTGATATACCATTTGTAAAGGTATAATGAAGTGGGATTCCTTATCCATTCAAGTATGAATATATTTCTCAGTTTTTGGATTTACAAAATCGTTTCTAAAGATGGTATCTTGTACTCAATGATTATACAGATTTATTATTAAAAATTGACAGTATTCACAGAGTAATATAAAGGAATTTCTATTCGACAAAATCACAGTGACATCTGGTGTATACATTAAAAAGAACATATGGAAGAACATTTGCGAAAACATAAATTATTTCGTTTTAGTCACTAGATGGCGATGGTGGTCTTAAAACCTGGCAGAATATTTTGAGAATCTTGACTTGTAAAATAAAGGTTTGGCTTGCTCTATTTGGCATTTTCTTTATTTTATTGCAGTATCACCATTTGAGGCACTATAACGAAGTGAGTTTTTTTTTTAGTAGTTCCTTCCCTATTCGCTAGCGCCAAGAACTATTACGCCATCAGGCGATTATTAACCAAAGCTGCGAGTGTAGGTAGAAACTGTAGTGATCAGCTTCTCAACATACTGTTTTCGCTGAAATGGTATCTCAAAAGAATTTTGTTGGGTGCCGCATTGCTCGTCAACACATAAGTTTCATGTATTTCAGAAAACAAAGGGAGACCTAAAATTTCTTTCCTATTCTCATCAATAATTTAAACATCTGAAGTTTGCGTGAAAAAAAAATCCTCTTAAGACCTTTCATTTAGTAATCTAAAATTTCTAATGGGAAAGATAGTTTCCGCCACAATGAGAGTATGCGGGCGCAAGTGTGTTGAAACTTAGCTCTTTTTTTTAAACCATACTTATAAATTGTAGAAAGTGAAATGTCCTGCTGATTTGATCTTACTGTAAACAGTAATTTTGCCATCACAATTATGACAAATTGTTAATTATCAATCAGGTTATCAATTTATTTTTCATTTTAAGAATCTCATTTCATTAATAATTATTTGACATTTATACAGCCTATGAAAGATGGTTCGCCTCATTTTTATTTACAATTTTGACTATCATTACAATCGCTTTAACTTTTGTAACTGTTACTGTGTACCATTGGTTATGACATCTGCAATTAACCGAGTTTATATAAAAAATTATTATCTTCGTAGATTTTTTTTGGTTGGTGCAAGATTTTCATTATTCGGGTGAAAAGCATGTTGACTTGCAATGAAGTGGATTGGATTCAATAAACCTTTAGCAGCGATACATACACATCCTCCACAGACAAGCCTTGTTGAATTGCCGCCAGCACCCTTTTAATTGTTAGTTGCGCTAGCGGATAATCTTACTCAGGTGTCTACCAATAATTGCTGAAACCGTTTCCCTACACCGCTCTGAGCACTGTTAGGGTATAGCCTAACCAACGCGCAAAATTTTAACAAACAAATAGTAACAAACAAAATAAAAAGAGAAATCACAATTCCACAAAAAGATTTTTAATCTGGAGCCACGGATGTACATTTCGAAGACACTGACACTGTCCTCTTCAAGACGCTGATGAAAAGGACAGAGTCTTCGAAATGTACATCCGTTGCTCCAGATTAAAAATTTCATTTGTAGAATTGTGGTTTCTCTTCTTATTTGTTTGTTACTACCATTTGTTCACAGTTTTTGGCACTATACCTTTAGTATTATCATATTTTTAAACAATTATACTTTGACATAGACGTGATAGTGATCTCTACTTTATAGGGCATGAGTTGAGGGGAAATCATGTCTTTATTGACGTTCCCAGCATCAACCAATCAAACCTTAAGTTTTTGCTTTCATTTTCATCGTATGCAGGGAGCAAGCATCGATAAAAGTGATTTATGTGGGTGAAGTCCTCTATTGCAGCCATTAAAATTCCTAGATGTGCAGTTAAAAATTGCTCTCAAGGCCTCGCGAACCAAATATGAAGAACGGTTTTGGATGAGTTTATAAATTTTTCAATTGCAAAATATATATTCGACCATCGGGCAATAGACGATTCCGCTTCTGCCGCCGGGTAGAGGGGAGGGTTGTTGCTTTCAATATCGACATGTGAGCTTTCTTAGGCAAAATCCCCCTAAGGTAAAATTAATTCTTACAGGGACTGCTCATTGGTAAATTTCTAATTATAAATATAAAAACATTAATTTTCGTACATTATTGATAGATTAAACCCAATTGTAGCTTATTAACGTTTTAATTAATCCTTTACGAGTTAATAAACCCATCTTTAAGACTATTTCATCTGATAATTTCTACAGGTACTAAAATGTTTTCTCCTTAGAGTTGAAGAGATTAGAAATTGAAAAAAGGCATCAGTTCGACCTAACAATGTTGAAGTAACTTGTGAAAGATTTAGTCAGCTTTCAGGCTTTCTTGCACCCAATAAACCGTTACAATTTGCCTGCATATCTCACATAAAACTTTATTTATTTATTTATTTATTTATTCCCATTAGTGATAACCGATCATCAAGAAATGCACAAAAAAGTGAGATATCCTTATTATGCGTACATATAATTCGTTGCTGTGTCGACAAGCTTCGTACAACGAATCCTGTTGTGTGTGGAACGACGAAGCAGACGGATGGTTCAGCAGAAATGGTAACGATGAGAAATAGGATACCACTGTGGATAACGACAAAGAGGTTTTTCTTTTTCTTAAGAAATGGTTACAATTTGCAATTGGATCTCTTGTGATTGGCAAAAGACTGCCTTCTTAATCAAGTGAATGGACGCTGTCGTATTCAGCAAGAAACCTGCGAAAAGAGCCACCCTGCAAACAGTGTTGAATTAACACAAGCTAGTGGTGGCAGTGTTATGATCTGGAATAAGTTTTTTCTGGCATTGTCTGGGTCTACTAGAACTGAAAGGCATTCTCACCAGACTTGTTTATTTATCCATCGTTGCAGTTCATGTACACCCATACATCTTGAATGTCTTCCTTGGGGCGGATGGGATATACCAGCATGACAATGTCATATGTCTAAAATTATCCAGGAACGCTTCAAAGAGCACAACCAAGACTTCTAAGTAATCCCTTGGCCCTCTAATTTCCTCCTTCGACCGTCATGCTCGCTGCATGGATTCAAAAGCTGCTGGGCGCAATGCATTCTGTATGGCTCCAGATATCAATGGATACCTTCCAGCATCTTACTTGACTCTCTCCTACGCCGTCTATGTGCTCTGCGTGCTGCAAACGCATTTATTCTGGTTACTATCTGATGGTCATAATAATGTGACTAGACTGAGTAGTTGCACAACTGCAGAATGTACCTTCGAGAAAATTCGAATAGTGAAATGCTTATCAGTTATCGGCAGTGAGCTACAATCCACACCAGTTAACCATCAATCATCTAACTCGCGAATTACATCGAAGTGACGCTAATCGTCAATAATTAGTCTTACATACTCTACTACAGTGGAAATTCGCGTTTGTTGGTGGTTTTTGATGATAATGCATCAATTTACATTTTTACATTTAAATCAATTTTTACATTTATTGGAGTGCACCATCCTTGCTTATAAGCTGTTAAGAAATGAACTTCCTGCTATCGCCCTTGTATTTTAAAGAGATTCAAAGTCAAAAAAAAAAGTCAAAGTCAAACGCGAACAAAACCTATCGTCCCCAGAACTGTTGGTGACGTTTAGAGATTGTCATTCCATTGTATGATTACAAAATCGGCGAGTTTTGCTACAGAGCAAATAAATCGCTTTACGCAATCGGTTTCATGCAATAACTTTACGAGTGGACAATTCCCTTCGTGCGTTACCAAATGAACAAATGCTGTGATAAATTACGAAATAGGACTGCAGAGAATTTCGTAACGAAACCACTTTAATCATTTTATAAAGCATAAAACAAATAGTGTTCAATCAATATTTCTTCTGCAATATTCAACTCTACGACCATCTGCCTTTTAATACTATTTCCCTTATTTATTGCTCTGCTAATATTTTCCAGTGGAAGCAACGGTTAGACGACTGCTTCAAGTGATCGTTTATCAACTGTTACTCAACATCCGTAACAAGTGATTACCATAAACGTAATCATCAGTCTGAATATTCTTAGCGTGATAATAACAATAATATTTCTGTAGAAAACATCATCTTGAATGTTTTAGAATAGTATAGAAGGTTTCATGTGTTACAATGAACGATTTGAATATGCAAATACTGTGAACGCAATAGTAATAACTCAGCCAGCTGTCACAGATATTTTGCATTATAAGCCACCAAAAATTGACCGAAACACCTCTTTCCGACACCAAGTGTTCTATTTCCGAGCCATTATAAAAATGTGGAAAAGCAAAGGGTTGAGCATTTCGAAAGCTCAGTATTATATAATAATATATTATAATAGTAATATATACAATAAAACCTGCACTTGTAAGAACGTTTGAGGTAATAGGTAAGTAAAGCCTCTCATCTCGGGAGAAAATCCCTATAACGCAAACGTCGGTTGCTAGACAAAGAGGAACCTTCTAATCAACAGTGCCCAACATTATCGCTAAAAATATCAAATTCTCGCTATCTTTAGACACCTCGTAATCGGACAAGTTTCAAGATACACCTCGAAGTCAGTAACAATATCACGCCTTAATCCTTCTGGAAAGATAGGCAGCACTTAGCCTCAAATCACACCAATTACACGGCACCATCCAGCCATCTCTTTTTCTAAATATAATTCTGGCTTCTTCCACTGTAATCATTCTTTCCTCATATAAGCTCACTTTTATTCAAGCTCTCAAAACCATACAATCTTTGGCCTTCCTCTCTCACATTTTCTATCCATACAATCGTTTAGTCAGCCATTCATCTCTCATTCACCACCTACAGATTACAATATCCAAAGGTTCCTCATGCTTCGTGCAACACCCAAGTTTCACTTCCTTATATTATTAATGTTGACAGCAACACTTTTTTATATACAACCTTTTTTGCAAAGACCCAAGCGCTCAGGGGCGATCCACGATTCTTCTTCTCGAAATCTCACCATCAAGATCAACTTCTATCTCAAATATGGTTTCCAAACCCACAAATTCATTCAATTGCTCCAGATATCTCCATTCACTTTTATCCATTTATAAAGTGAAGTTAACAATCCCTTAAAAACAGCACTGATACATGAAACGGCCATAGGCGCAGTTCCATTTAAAAATAATTCTGTAAAATAACTGGAAAAAGGTACGAGAAGGAGTTTTTTCACGCCATACCTCCGGATGTTTATAATTAATTATAGAGAAATAGAAAAGAAAATTCCACGCCCTAGACTAAACAGGGACCTCGAGATGCGTCTACCATAGAGAAATCGAGTATGATGTATGGCTCGCCGAAACAAAATCACCATGCCCTGTTCAAAGAGGCTGTCATCCACCTCTATTAATTGACTTTCTATCCGGTGGTTGTTTACCATAAGGTTAACCTGTATCTCCTCTGAAAATATCTGTCCATGCCGGTGCCTTCTATGAGCAGTTTCTTCAGTAAGTGAATATATCGGATAATAATTTTTTTGTAAAATCAAAAATTATTAAATATTGTTATGATACAAATCTTTTATGGACACCCAGTGTCTTGGATACTTAAATTAATTAACAATCTTCTTGTTTGAATACAAATTACTAGAGCATAAGGCAAGTCTTTGCCCCAAATAACTATTTATATAAATATTACTATCCGTTCTTAATACAGATAATAATATTTGACACAACCACAGAAGCTTAAAAGATGATCACCAACGCATATCTTACGCACTCCGCTGTAGTTCATTAAACCTTTTCCTCAGTAACGATTCATTAAGAAAATATTTCTTGTTAGTTTTTTCCCCTTGTAACGTTAAGTTCCTTGGCATGAAATAAAGGCGGGAGCTTTAGCATTTTCCTTGCCGTTTGTCCCAGAAATAAAGGACGAAGCGGGGGAAAACGGGAAGGAAGAAGAGAGCACGCGAACGATGACAACCTCCCCTTGATTTATGGAATCGTAAATAGAGTTTCCATCGCAGAGTTTTCCAGTTTTGAAAGAGACATAAAATGTCCGACACACGCCTTATCCCCCACTTCCTACCCCCACCCTCAGGACTATTCTCCTCCCCTCGTTTCCTAACATCGACATTTTTCAACTCCTCATTGCTCCTTTCTGTCTGTCTCTCTCTCTCTTTCTCTCTCTCAGAGTAGTGCATATATAAAAAACAAAAGATTCGTTTCGCCAAGTTAAGGGGATTAAATAAAACTTTTAACCAATTCAGAGAAATGTCTCCCGTTTTTTCTTCTATTAATTTCTTCGAATAATATCACAATATAAATTTTAAACATTTTTCCATTATTAAACATTTCTTTCATTAAAAACACGTCAGTAACTATGAAAAGAATCCCAATTTAGAAAATAAAATGAAAGACTTAATGAGCTGCTTTAAAACAGTATGGAATTCAAAGAATTTCTCTACATTTTATCATAAGTAATCCATTTTCGGCATATTGTATGTGAAGGATACTCGAATATTGTTTTTACATCTTTGATAAAGCATAATCGAAATTATGAGACACTTCATGATCTCCTCCTATCATAATTGCCCCTATTGAGACTACAGGCTACTCCATCTACCAATTAACTGTTCAGACCCACTTAATAATCGCCTCATTTGCATTTTCCACGACCTATTGCAGCACGAGTGCAATAGGTCAATTCGGTGTTCGAATAGAGACAGCATGGCAACGCGTCGAGGCCTGAATAACATTATTATGCCACCTTACTGGAACGTCCATAAGTGCTATTAACACTTACCAGCTGGTGATAAAATAACCAAATAGAGACGTTCTGGCAATACCACTGCAGAAAAACGTCAAGGCTAGATCTGCGAAATGACTAACAGAGACCGGTGCGTGTTAAATGAGATAACACGGAAAAAAGCGATCCATTCGGCGCAGATCAACCGTAAAGAGTTTGCAGACCAGTACTGACAACATAGTATGCACTAATACTGTCCGCAAAAGTATAGAGAACCTTCATCAAAGAGAACTGGCGTTAATCAAGTCCAAAGACGGACATACCAGTTATCGGGTTATTCATATATTTATTTCTCTTGTGTGCGGACATTTATGGGTACATAGTGCGAATTCAACCAGTACAATATCAGCAGAAATCCATAAATAACACCGTTAGCATCATGAATGCGTCAATTACTAACAAACTAATCCAACTACAATTCAAAGCAAACGCATCATAGAGAGTTCCTGATGAGAAACCCATTAGATACAGAGGTTGAACAATAAATACGAAAAGACTGCATCATTTGCAAAAGTAAAATTGACATGATTCAAATTGAGAGCGGAAGTAATGTAACGTTCCTTTGCTTCTGCCGTGTGACTAGACACCTGGCTAATAGGTGGGAAGCCACGATTTCTTTATATCAGAGCTTGCTGAGTCTCAAAGACAAATTTTAGATGCCCACTTAGCTCCTGCTATATCTGTGACTCAAGTTGCCAATTTATCTGCGCTGTAGTGAAATAGAGTATTAAAGATTACGACGGCAGATACAAGTTTTTGGAAAACGTCGTCTGATAAGCAGAAGCGTGGACAACATTGTCAACTGACTGAAAGAGAAAAAGGAACACCGAGATGGACTGAAAACCGGAATAAGAAAACAAATGCTGCAAAACCGACTGCACAGCTCAATCTCAGTCTTCCAAAATCTGCAAAAACCATGAGGCGGGAACTCCATAAACAAAATATTCACGGATATCTGCAATAGCCAAACCACTAGAGACCGATATTAATGCTTAGAAGTGGAGGAATGGTGCAACAGCTATAAATTGTGGAATATCGATCAATGGAAGACTGTAATATGGTCCGATGAATCGAGTTTCACACTGTTCCCAACCACTGGACGTGTTTACAGTAACCGACCACCGTCCCAAGTTAAAGTACAGTGGAGGCGCAATCACGGTTTGGACAGCCACATCTTGGCATTCTGCAGGTTCCATCATCACCTTGAAAGATGGAGTCACTGCCATTATCATTCCCAGATGAATTCAGACCGTCTTCAACGCGAATGGGAGCCCAACACCCTTTTAAGTAAAGGTCTCGTTGTTTTACTAGACGCTTCCATATTTTTGTGCAATCCCTAGACGTGCAGTCTCTCAATGGTCATTCGTGACCAGGTTATCAAGGATACCGGATCTCTTTAACTAGTAATTTAATAAAAATTTCCTACCGACATGCCTAGGTATTTGAGAAGCATGGTGACTTGACAGCAAGTGTTGGAAAGTGGTCGCCATCAGCATCAAGGCATAACTGCACACACCTTTGCATATTACAGAAACTGCCAACATATCGGCAGTCATATACCCCGAATTTCCCACCGAATGTTGTCTTTCATAACGACTCTTCGATTCTCATACACCAAGTATGACCGAGTTTATTAAATTATGGATATCTGTAAGCGAAGATCAGGGGCTGAGACCAAGTGGGACTCTCTACCCCATATTCGCTCTTGTGATTGAACACACGGCTAATGGACGATTACTGATGATATAATGGCAAGAATATTAAAGAATGCCCGCTTGGACGTTTTGCGCGTTATACTCATACAGAATTTATGTCTTTGAAGGAAAGGAGCTTGCTGCTTGCTCTTGTTAGATGATGCTTTGGAGAAAGTTATTTATACAATTCTAATAAAGTTATAATACATATGAAGAGCTGTAAAGATGTTAAATGTATGATCGGAAGCATGAACTTTAAAAAGAATTTTACTTTTTGATATAAATGAAAGAAAGCTTCTGATCCTTTACCTTTATAGCCTTCATCAGCATCTCACCAAAAAAGATATTTCAGCTTACCTGAAACAAAACAAAAAAAAAAGTTAAATTATTATTCATCGACATTTATTTATCGTATGCAATCATTAATTACTAAATGCTGAAGTTTTAAAAGATACAAATTAAAATCAAGTAATAGTCAATAAATAATGCGGCGATCCTGAACTTTCCCCTTCCTCAATCAACTTATTCGCAAACCGCAGGCTCAAACAAAATCAAATAACAGAAGGGAAAAAATGAGCAGATTAATATAAACCCAAAGGCCTTCCCGTTTGTTCATTTCGATTCGACAGCGGTGACTTTTCAGCCGTGTTATTTGTTTCCGTCGACACGATGCGAAATTCAATCTTATTTATGACGCTTTTATCCCGACAATAACACCTTCCAACAACATCAACAGTTAAGCTCCCATAATTAGATTCCCTCCAAACGCACACACCACTCTTTTCCCCACACCCCCTCTTCACTCCTCCCTTAGGTGGCTGCAATTAATCAGGCTCCCATCATTTCCATCCATTACACGTACTGCGCACGCGCAAGCCTACCTCTCCCTAACTTCCCCTCCCAATATCTTCTGGCCCGCTTGCCAATTTCATTTAATCTTCTAATGAGCCTAGTTTTCATTTCCTCCCAGTACAGGTCGTGAACTTAACACTGTAGACTTTCCCTTCCCTCCCTCTCTCTATAATCATTCAATATTGCCTTCAAGATAGAAAGGGAGGTAGCGAGGAAACACGAGAGCGTGATGAAGTTGTTAAGTGAAATTTTAAATTTCATCGAAAAAAAAAACGATTCTAGCGCTCTGATTTATTGTTTGGGGCCCGTGTTAAAAATCTCAAGACTTAATGGTGTCTTCTATTACGCATTCTTGCATTCTGCAATTCAGCTAATGGCTTGGCTGTTACTTTTGATTTAAAGAATTAGAAGCAAGAACTTTTGGAAATATAAAAAGTGCAGTAAAGATCTAATTGATAAACCTTAAAATACTTTTGGAATAGATTTGCTGGTCACCTGATAATGATGTCATTTTCAGCAAATCTGACAATTTAATGTCTTATTAAAACGTCGCTTAGTGGAACTTGCCATAAAATTTCCAAATAAAACGTTGCAACCCTCGAACGGCAACACGCTTGACAGTAATTTGACCATCGTGGCTGGCTCGAGAATGACCGAAAGGCAAAACCGTCCAGAAGCGCTTCAACACAATTCTGCTTCTCGAGTAGCACAAGAGAGCCGTAAAGTGGAAATAAAACTCGAAAAAGTCCCAATCGAATTTCACTTTGTAGTAACCAGAAATCTTTATAAAAATTTATGTCTCGCATCTCTTTCCTCTTGAGTTCCATTCCGTTTCAAGTTGCAGCAAAAGTTTCTAAATCTGCAAAATCAATTTATGGGTAAAAAAACGTGTGAACAAAAGTTTTTGTACCCACTCCGTACTTTCCTATCTTTAGTGCATCATTGCCAAACGCTACGTTTTATATCACTTCATTTATTATGAATATCAAAAATAACTTCTTCCAAACAAGAACAGAAAGTCTTTTACACTGCGTGAAAACGAGCGAAAATGCACAATTACACACAGACCATTAATGTTCTTTCCACCACGCCACAACAAATGCTGTCTTATCATAAAATGCAACGAAAACATAATTCGTGATCAGAAGGCTATGTTTGTGCTCCTTCCGAAAAAAGTTGCAGTTATTACCAAATCTAAATTGATGCAATGCTAAAGCTAAATAGATTTCAAACAATGGGATCTTCAATATTGCCAAAGAAGTTGAAAATATTCGTACATCTCAACGATTGAGTTCATCTGTGGCATCCCAGCTCATACCAGGAACATCAGGACGAAGGCTGTTGTACACAAAATTATGTTAAATAGTGGATGTCCCCCTACGCATAAAGTTTGGAGTATCACCCGCGACTGTAACAAGATTATTCACAAGGTTTTGTAGTTAAAGAAGATCCATAACCCCAAAGTTCATAAGCTGCTGCTAAGGTATGTGGCCGAAAAGAAAACGAAGTGTGGACCCATCTAGAGAAGTATTTAGCTAGGGGAAAACAGAAATAAGCGGTTAGTCTCCACGAGGCCTGGCTCTATTTAGGAGATTATGACAAAAAAAAGTTTTCCAGTCCTCAGATCCCTCGGGTAGCAGGTTTGAATCCCTCTATGGACATCAGTGTTTAAGTCTGTCCCAGGACTGTGTAAAGATAATAGTCATCTGGAATTTTCTGAAGATTGTGTTATATATTAACCATGTGAAAGATCCCAAAATGGTCTAGACCTTAATGTACCTAAAAGCTAACAAAACAAGTTAATATAACAAAATGGAACTGTCCACGTAACGGAAACTACTACAAACAACATCTGATACTGAAACAGCATGAACAGTTACTCGAAAAGTCGTTATTAGCTACAGCTACGCCGGAAAACTGAAGCTAATAAAAGCATCCTCGAATGCAAAATCAACTGTGGCCACTACCAGCAAATGGTCATGGAATCAATATTTCGCGAAGAAAGGACGGATAATGTGGTCTTCCATCAGGTCAGGAGTCAAGGATCAGAAACGTGGTCTCAACATCTAAATCAGCGACGCTTTTCCGTAGATCCCTTCACGATAGCACAGGAATTCATGCTATTCCTTCCAGATACATTCCTACCAAATGTCTCGATACAGCCCCGATGGATTTTTGCTCAAAAGTGGTCTTAGAAGTCGTGACCAGAAACTATAGGATGGTTATAATTAACCTTTCCCTATTTAACCCTAGTCAGGAAACTATTTATGGTATGGGTACCACACAGGGTGGAAATAATATCCAGGTTATGGATCAAGATTCGCATTGTTCATCGCTTCGATTAATACCATACCCGACCACCGGGTTCTATTATCGTTTATAGGTGTTGCTAGCCTCACCGACCAGTAACAGTACAGTTGTTAAAGAGTCAACATGAGCTTGGACAAAAAGATCAGGGCGATATTGGTGAAGCTGTCAGACTGTCCTGAGCTTGATGGGGACCATTTAGAGTATGCAATACGTCCACAATAACTAGGCATGTTGTATGATATCGTAACGCAATAAAAGTGTTTTAATTCTCTTATTCATTATTTCTCTTCACTACGTCCTTGGCAATGTTCATATTACGGTTCCTCTTTGTGCGATCGCTCGTTTTCCACATAAGAGATGGTTAACTAGGGAAAGTTTAATTATAACACCCCATTATATTTGGAAAGCCATGTAGGAACAGCGTCAGTGAGAGAGAGAGAGAGACTGAGCATGAAATCTCCAAAACAGTTTGTTGTCATGGAAACACCGATGCAGGACAATATTTAAGAACTAGGGGCATGAGATAGAGCAGGACCGAAGAAGAAAATTTGCACTGTTGGTACAATAACGTTTGATTTACATTCGCAAAATAAAGTTTCTGTAGAGCACAATAATGCTAACAAATTCGAGGAACATCGACTAATGAGACCCGCAAACACGGTCGACTAACGAGAAAAAGCAATAAATATGAAAAAACGCTATGAAATCAGATTAATTTAGATGTAGTCCCAATCGATTTTTTCCTCTATAATCAGAGATCTATCATAAAAATAGTAGAGAAGAGAAAAACCAATCAAACCAGATTCATTATTTATTTTTAAAAATAATCACAAACGATATCAAATACATTATTCAAAATGGTATATGTAAGAGTTAAACTCTGTAACTTTGAAATTGAAAAAAAAAACTAAACTATGTGAAAAGAAGAAATAAACTCCTGAGCAAACACCGATCCCCTTTCTAGAGATAACTAATTAGAATTACAAAGAGAAGGCGGCGGATTACAGATGACAGTGTAGCGTGGCTTTATTAAAGCACAGAGGAAAAAATCGATACGATGAGACTTATTAAGCAACATGGTGCTTTCTAAATCCTAAGACGAAACTCGAAATCCAATGAACTTAATTAAAGAGAAGGAAAAAATAAGTGAACAAGAAAAAGATTAACTACATTTTCAATTCATTCCATGGAAAAAAATCTGCACTAAACAGTGAGTGAGAAAAGTAATGCTACATTTAACCTTTTCTGGCGGCATCTAACCTTTTATTTCCATTTAATTTTATAAGGTGTTTCCTTTTATATTTTACCCTGTACCATCCTGTTAAATGGCCCACCCCCCTTTTTTTTGTTCAAATGTGAGTTGGGGGGCGGAGGGCGAGAGTTATTTAACTTTTATAAAACGGGGTCGCGATTCAAAAAAGGAGCCACTGCTTTAAGTGTTACTTCATGCAAGAGAATTGGTATATTTCGTTAATGATATTAGAGCCGGCTCGGTGGCCGAGAGGGTTAAGGCACAGGTCTTTCCGATCTCGACACCAGCGAGTCGCGGGTTCGAATCCCGCCTAGGGCATGGATGTTTGTGCTTGTCTCGTTCATAATCGTTCTTTCATCGTCATTAGGGGATAGTACAATAGACCTGAGATCGGAGTGCTTGGTTCATTGACAACCACCCCTTTCAAAGTCATTAATCATTAATGATATTAGACGTTCGTTAACGATTACATCTCAACCAATGAATGATGAAATTCGGATCATGAAATAATTTTTGCTCACTATATTTAAGAGTTAAATCTTGAGATTTCCTACAGAGAGAGTTTGTATACAAGATCTTATGCGGAAATTGATTTCAGGGCCAAAAGCACGAACACCATCAAATCTAATAGTTTGTTGCTCTAATTTTAGCAGCATTCGCAATCTGTAAACGATTCGCAGCATTAGCTTTGTATTATCTATCGTACCGATTCATTTCAAACATATTTAAAAGGTGCATAATATGTGGAGGCTCGCGTATTTCATCATCATTCAGGCTGCATTGTGATAAAGCTTATTGCACATTTTAAATAAAGAAAATGAAACAAACTATTCGCTGAAACAAGGCCTATTCGCTCTTGCTATTTATCTTATGAATTTATGTATTACAACTTTTATAAAGGTTTTTCAAAACTGTAATTCAAAACTGCGAATTAAAACAAACCAAATACGGGTGCAAAATTCCAGACATAATCAACACAGATTTTTACGAACATCAAACAAATTTTAACAAGAGTAAATAAACTCGACATTTTAAGACGGGTTTATCCACTCCATAAACAACTGCATAAATAAATACTCAACCGATTTTCCACAAAAAGCTTAATATGCATATCCATGTCTATTAAACATTTTGTGGAAAAGGGGTTGGTTGTTTATTTATTAAGTTTGAGGTCCACAGCCTCACGGGTATTTAATTGTTATCTTAAATGAACGTATATGGGTAAGAATTCATGAAGTGGGCCCCTCAAAAACAAACATGTCGTGAAATTTAAAACTTTTATTATAATTTGGTAGTACCTAATGGAGTATTAAAATTCCCAAAATATTTTTGAAAAATTTGCATTTTAAAAAATTTGCAATGTTTCAGAAGAAAGAAAAATAAAACCAAACAGAAAGAACTAATAAAACAACCAGAGCATTTAATGCATTTGAAGGTTCGACTCATCCAATTTTGAAAACACTTCGGCTGCTTGCAAGAGGGAGATGCCCAACAATTATTCTAAGTGAATTTACATCCAATTCGATCATCAAGGACCACAAATTGCATCAGCAGGCGCTTACCAGAGGAGACAGCTTCGCAAATGGACGCGGTAAACCCAATAAGCAAGGAGCAAAACATAAAGCCATTTCCCCCCAATGTTGTATGGGTGCTCGTCATCGATGCAGTTGTTGAGGGCTGGACAGTCATAAAGCCAAAAACGGAGGCCAGGGCCATATAAAGTCGTCTCCCACTGCTACGCATTTTCATTTTTCCTCCTCCTTCCTCGTAATTCCCTTTTATCAGTCATTTTGTTCCCCGCTGAAATACTGAATGTTGCGTGTTTCTGATCGAATGGATTCCCATCCGTCGTGACCTCCCGTCCACTCTTTTTCCCCTGGCATCAAAACTTCTTCATAACAAAAATCAATCTTTTATGTTCCTGATAAAGAAAAGGCCACCCAAAAACTTAGCTCTCTCCCGCTGTACTAAGAGGGTTGCAAAAAAAAAAAACTATATATAAAACGATAAATAACAACCGAGAACATTTATTTCATCTTCCAAACGGATTCGCCATCTGTCGTTCTAAATTTATTGGCTTCTTTCTTCAGTGGCAAACCAAGTTCAACAACTTCCATGAACCACTTACAAAAGTTCCATTAACATTATCACAAGCATATTCCGAATGGTTTCTTTTCAAGAAGAAATCACCTGTTCTTAAAAGCCACTAGTATTATTGCAAGAGCAATAAATTTTTTTCAACTATACCAGCTCATCACTTATTGCTTAGAATACAAAAAAAACCCAACAATTTATGGCATCATTTCATTTCTAAAAAAAATTAAATTATTAATACATAACATAAACAGTGCATAAAAAGCGGCAATATTGTTTGTATTGTTTTTCTGTTTTAAAACTGACAACTGCAATTTAATTAGTTATTAAATTTCCTTATTAAATCTTATTATCTTGTGAGCTATCGCTTATGTTAAATATGAATGGGGATTTAATGTACAAAGAATAGGCCTCATTATTTAAGTTAATTTTTATTGAACTAAAGTGATTCGTGTAAGTTATTGTTTGTTTGGCGGAATAAACTATTATGAAGTATAAAAGTTTGTAACTGGATAATGAATCTAAGATCTGGTCCCATTATCTATGAATTAAAAACGAAGCGCGCAAGCTCAAGTTGGTATCAATCTGCGTTGAAACAGAAACCGAATCTATTCTAAGGCATCTAGTCCAACGGACAAATTATGAGAATCTCCTCCTGCACTAGATCGTGTGGCCATGATGTTGGCTAAGTTCATCAGTCAATCAGCGACTGCCTTAGCCTAGTTGGACAGGTCTTGTTTTATCATTCATATTTCCTGCTTAAAGTGCGCTTTGTTCAACACGTGCCCAAGCAAAATGTCAACCAAGAAAGTATTACGATTCTTCTGAGGAAAATTAATTGCAAAGAAAGGCCCTTTTATGTGCTACCAATTTAACAGTAATTCATTCAAAAGAAACCTCAGCACGAGGCTAAATTTTAAAGTCGTGATGGCAAAGTCGTGATTGACAGTTCTCTCACGATTCGCTTGTTGGAATATACTACCAATACCTCCTAAAAAGAAAGCCTACGCACTGAAACGTCATACACTGTTACATCATAAGAAGTTATTGTTAATCGTATTTCAACCAATAATAAGCCCTAAATTTAATTAATTTTTTTCTCTATTTAATTATAACAGTTTAATTATAGTTAATAGTTTTTGAGTATTGTTTCTTTTGAAAGCAAAAATATGCAAAAGATCTCATGAAGATCTGTAGAAAAAGGGACAAATTTCGAAAATGAACAAATCCCTACCAGATCGATAAGCCTGCAGTGCTGTTTCGTTTAATGGATATGCGGTTAACTTAATCAAACTCTGAAATTTTCTGCAAACAGTTCATGAAATCAAGTCACCAGATTCCCTTGTCACCATTCAACTATTTCTATTCGTAATGGACAAACTCGTAAGTACCATTCAAAAACTCAGTATGAAATAATTTTAATTTAAATTACTCGCCTTTTCCAAATCATTAAGTTTTCTATCCTTCCCAAAATCTAATTTAAATAGCGGGTGTCCAAGAAGTCGTTAGATTATTTCAAAAATATATTACAAATATAAAAGAGTTGGTAACGAAATAGTTCTCTTCCCATCTTACAAAACGTACTGGCCAATGAATTGGAAATGTGTATGAAACATGTGTGAATTTGTTTTAATCAAAAATAATTTTTTGAGAATATGGGATTCAATTGTGTACTTGTTTAAGAAGGCATTGGATGAGTCTAATCACAAAACTTGAACCGCACGGGGAAGAGAAGAAGGGCATAACTGATTCCAAAAAAAAATCAGTGTTGGTTGGTGCTGGACTAGTTGGAGCCACGATTGAAATAACGAAGCAGCTGATTGAATTCTCAAAAGATGCGAAATCCAGAATATGCAGTCGTTGGAAAAATCAATCATGAGTGAGACCGCCATCGTTTACAACTACTTCTATGGAGAAACAGAACATCCATTGTGCAAAAACTAATAAATGATTTTAATCAAGACCTTTATCTGGTAGAACCATGAGCCGGAAATTGAATTGGATCCAAATCGGCAGTCTATAGTATAGGCTCTATATGAAAAACTCTGATTTCTACAAAGAACAGACAAGTTCGTCTACAGTTGTATCTGGAACGTCGCCACTGGAAAAGTGCAGACTGGAAGAAGGTTATGTGGTCTAACGAATCTCGACACGTTCTTTTTGTACCGACTATAGGCGAGGCTTTGGAAGAAATCAATGAATCCAACATGCTTATCAAGACAACTCTGGTGGCATAGTATTTGGAGCTCTTTCTGCTAGTCCTTTAATATTCATGGAAAGTCGGGTGAGTTCCACGACTACCTGAACATTGTTGCCGATAAGGAACATACAGCTGCATTTTTATCCAGCTAGCGACGTCTTCTTCATGGACGACTGTTCATCGCGCACGGTTAGTTCAGCAATGGTTAGCAAACACAAAGATGACTTCCGTCCTTTAGCCTAGCCGCCCCAGAGCCCTGATCACAATCCCATAGAAAGTGTTTGGGATATAGTGGAATGACATATCCGACAACAAGTCTGGAGAATAAATAGAATATCCAATGAGCGCCTAATCCTCCATTGACTTAAACGTGTTCATCACCTTAATGACTCTATACCAACCTACACATGCTGTATTTCGCACTTAAGGGGAGCGTCTAATAAAATATTAAGATTTACATGTCATGTTTGTGTTTCAGAGAGCAATTAAATATTTACAAAAACACGAAATGTTAAGAAGGACATGTTCAGGCACTGATTATCGTTTAGATGTCCTTCATGCGACGAATGAGTCGCATGTAGAAATCTATTAACGATTGGGAGGGGGGTCCGATTTACTTGATATTATGTAAAAATTTCAAACGTATTCAATATCAGATGGAATATAATAAAATTTTAAATTGTTTAAAGAAATTTGTAGATACCCTACGTGAATGAGAAGCGCTAATCGAATGCAAAACCAGCGTTCCTGGGCATGCACCGTAGCGATGACTCTATTGTTAACCTATAAAATGACTTGTGTTTGCCTCTGCATTTTCTTTGACGAGAAATAGGTTGCTTCGGATGAGTATGCAGAGTAATTGATTCATCATAGAAAACATTGCTAACAGCTACAGAGTGCACACGATAAATTTTCAGTGTTGGATACAAGAAATTCTAATACCTCTATATTTTCATTTAGCTCGCTAATATGATTAAATGCTCCTGACAGGAGCGTTCTTTTGACAGACACAATCTTTCTTGTAATGCAAGCTTCTGATTTTCTAGAAAATGTGGATTCTTTCGGTGTAAGTAAGAGAAAATAATCCAGTTTTCATAAATCAGTTCATCGGGAAGGGGGGTACAAACTTTTGAAATCGGACGGTCATCAAATATAGAATTTTTTCCCAAACCGTGCTCCCCTTTCACAGAATAGAGGAATTGCACTCTGCAAGATACGGAAAAACTTTCTAAACATCTGGACATGAAGTGAAGATAACTCATGCGTCTTCAACTTACAATATTTAAAAATAAAAAAATAAAAACAAATAAATAAATAAACCCCACCTTCTCAGTGTAATAAGAATACAAACATTTTTGTTATCTCAGTAAAAATAAATGACAAATGCTAAACAAAAGTATTAATTTGATAAAAGAGTGGGGCGTATGGGGTAGCATGGAAAATGTTAGTCAACAAGAAGAGAGAAACGAAAGCATAAGAGAAATGAATACAATTAATTAGCTACAACGCCAGCAGCTTTAAACAACCTAACTAACAGACCGCTGGAACACGTCCAATAAAAATAAAACAATGCAATACGCTAATTATTTATCTTTACTAATAATTAGACTAAATTATTAACTTGCTCCTGAAGACCTCCTTTAAAACTGTTTCGGTTAGCGTTATCGAAAAGAATTACGAGTCTGTTAACTCGTTCATTTTTTTCTTCTCTTGTTATTCTTCCGAGCACTTCCCGCTATTCCCATTCCTCTTTTAAATAACAGAACTTCGTGTTTGTATCTAATTATCTCTTTAAACACGCTATCGTCTGAAAAAATACTGCTGGAGATGCGTGCAAATTCTCCCGCTTTCACTTGAAGGGCAGTGGGAATCTGGGGCTCTGCCACTAGTCAGAGCAAGGACAGTCGATGCGCCCATCACCATTACCATCTAATTGTCATCACCAATGGAAACGGAAAGCACGTATAATTTTACTCAGCAAATGGCAAACCTGTAACCGTTCATTTCTTTTGATAACACGCACACGCATTTCAAGGTGAAGGGTAAGAACTGTTGAGACTGCGCTCAGAGAACTAATCAAACGAGAAGAAAAATCAGCTCTTAATCTTAGAAAAGACTAATCAATGTGTTCTCCACAGAATAAACGTTACTTCCAGAATCCCTTACCATACTCCCTTTGATCAACAATGCGTTAACGCTCTGACCTCTTTAATCTAAACATGCAATCACGGCGAAGAGATTTTTATTGCTTTCCCCTCCCGTTAGTTTTTGTTTCTTTTACACGTGGCGAAAATGGCTTTTGTGCACAGGTATTCCCATGAAAATATTACAAAGGGTAAATCGGAATGGAAAAAAAATAGAGAAAGCATACGGCGATATTTGTATGTGCGGTTATTTTTAGTTTTCCCGTGTATTTTAAATGGCAAAGGGCGAGAGAGAGAGAGAGGGAAAAATCAATGAGAACACGCGACTGTGGAGGAAAAACGTCAAAACCCCTTAAAACTGGAACATCGCGATAATCTAAAAAAATATATCGACTAAAGTCTTGTCTAACAGACATATTCCCTGCAAATGAAATTTATAATCCCACGAAAAGAATAAAGTTTTAGAACACAGTTTTAAAATCAACCAACTGATTTCGGACATTTGCATTTGCAAAAAAAAAAAAAAAAAAGGCAGAAGTTACCTTCACAAATGGCTAATTAGCCTAAATTACTATAATGTTAATTTTTTTCTATACACATACACTTTATCATTTCACGTGAAGCCATCATTTTTCTATCTTTGGCATTTCGGTTTTCAAGATGTTCAGCTTTCAGTCTCATCCTCGAATCGATACAACATCCGCAATGCTTTAAAGCTGAGAAGAATTCTCGAAATATCACCTGGGTTAAAGAGGGCTTTTTCCTCCTCCCCCCCCCCCACCCTAAAAAAATCAAAGACGTCTTCGAAAATTACTAAATTAGATAAGTCCTGATTTTCCAGTTTTGGTTAATTTAACTTAAACTAAGAACACCGCACGAATAACTTTAAACTCAACTCTATTTTCCAATACCGTTTCTCTAATACACTGACATCAGTGAGGAAGAAAAAAAAAATTCTTTCGGAATCTAAAGGAAAAAAATAAAGTCATCTATACACAGCTGAAATGGAATTTCATATCATCTGCAACGGAATCGATTGCCGCCGACAAATTTTTCACTAGGCAAACGGCGTTCAAAATTTGATTCAAAACTTCGCGTTCCCAAATAAATAAAAAGCAAATGCCCTAATAGTCTTCAAAATCTCAATCACTCGACTTTTCAAATGCAAAGTCCGTTGAAAATTCTAAAATCTAGCGCAAAATCCCAGAGTGGGTAAACTCAAAAAAGTATTTTCAAATTTCGGAAATATCATGATGAATTTTTAGTTTGAGTACCTAAAGAGAACCTAATAAACATGTCTGGACTAGGATTTCTACGCATTGGCAATAGAGGAATATTTGAAGGGTAAGAATTTGTGAATGGATGGGTGGTAGAAAAAATCAAATGTTAAGTATCAAAGTTCTTATCTTTTAGAAGACTATTAAAAAATGTTAAGTATGAAAGTCACACCGTAAATCCGCTGCAATTTACAACAGATTTTCCATGGTTTAGCCAGAGAAATCGCAGTGTTGAAGGGAGTCTAGATAATGTCGACAACAAATTAGTACAAATTGGCTGATAAAGAGGGCACAGCCATTTGTGAATGGATTACAGTTCTCGTAAAGTAGACCTTTCTCGTATAAGGAAATTGAACAAAGATTAATTTCAGCTTTCATCGTGCTAGAGAAAAGTGCAAATATATATATTATTCTGCAACGCCTAGAATAATGAATTTTGGAGGAATAATAGGGTACATAAAACTGCGTATACCGTTAAAATGTGATCGTATTTCAACGATTAGTTTGCGAATTACGCATTCAAAATAGAAACAGTGCTCACATGCGAGTACTAACCAGCACGTGATACAATTTTAGTGCGTAACTCGAAAACTACTCGTTGTAATACGATCAAACTTTAACGGTCTACAGAGTTTTATGTATTCTATTATTCCTCCAAAATTCATTATTCTAGGCGTTGCAGAACCTGAGTTATAAGCTTGTTGGTCTTGGTGGCGGCATTTTTATTTCTGTTCATATCTCAGTTAGCGTTCAAATTCGGACCCACATTGTATTAAAAGAAAATTCTGGTCACCTCCGTCATTGCTTACAATTATACACACTTTTTCAGAATCATCCTGTATATAAGAGTTTGTGGGTGGGTGCGTTTGTTTCTTATACAAATCTACAGTTTTATGCCGTTCTTGATGAAATTTGCACATTTGATCTTCAAAGCATGAGGAAGGTCACTAAGTACCTCAGATTTCGAAAAAAATAATAAGTATCGTAATAAATCGATATTCATGATGATGGCAAGGCATACTAATAAGAAGTATCTCATGACTAACAATGCAAGGCAAAGATTCTGCTTTATAAATAAGGTTCAATGTGTAACAATGCATAGAATTCCTGTTGTTCGGGCTTTTCTTAGAATTTAAAAATGAGCACTAACTGGAGATAAAAGAGAGTTATCAGACTATTGAGTGATCAAGTAGTCATCGCAGTTCTCAGGCGGCCCTCGGCCAGTTTTGCTTCAAGACATCGAGAGCAGAGTGGGAACTGCAACAACAGATTACCAAGTAATTAATAAGCCCATTCAGATTGTTGGGATTTGTAGAACACACAGAAAGAAACGATCTTGCACTTGCACCGCCATCCAAGAAGAGATTTGAATCGTCGAAAGTGGACATCTAAAGTAAGATTACGTGATCAAGGAATTATTTATTCTAGCTGCTGCCATACTTGGAGAATTTTAAAATTTTGTTTTCGAATTTTCATTATGAATTTTTAATGTATTAATTTTAAGCGTTTTTATGTGTTCATTTTTACTGTATATTCACATTCAGATATTGCAAAGTTTAATCAAAAAAAAAAAAAAAAGTCCGAGCAAAGACGGGAGATATCATCTAGCTTATTTGGTAGCACAGCAGATCCAAACATTTCCTAAAAGATCCCCGATACATTTTGACTATATTCCATGTATATGTGAATGTCTTGGAAACCGAGATGTGATTATGCGATAATTGAACATTCGTTTCCAAGAATTACTAGCAATGAGCATAAAACGATGATGCAAATGAAAGGACATGGATAAGACATTGTCTAACGAGGAAACAAAGAAGTCACACGTGTCTTTATTGAGCTCCCTAACAAACGTCCAGACGACTGCGAAAATTTGTGTTTGGAAAGATTAGAGAAAGAACGATTATTGGTCAGAGAAACTCTGCAGCTCAAAGACAAAAAGCTATCCGGGCGTTGGAAACATCTGAACAACGGGAGCTTCGTCTACAATAGGAAACTGTAGAATTACTGAAAGCCAGTTTGAGATATTATTTAACTTCTTGAGTTTGTTCTGTTTACCTACAATAGTAATTTTCTCGGGTGCCTCTTTAAAATGAGCACTAACTGGAGATAATGGAGACTTAGCAGACTTTTGAGAAAGAGTTAAATGGTGACAGAGGAACCATCCCTTCGCTCGGGCGACAATTAACGACATAACCGATAACGAAGCATTAATCAACTAGAATCTTCAAATCAACAGGCATACTGTATTATGCTTATAGTAATCATTCGAAGGATACATGTTAATTCATCGAAATGCCACCGAAGAAATGAATGAGTATAGGTCAGAGAAAAAAAGAAAGATCTGAACAATGGGACCTTCGTATACAGCAGGAAATTGTAGAATTACTGAAAGCCAATTTGAGTTATTATTTAACTTCTTGAGGTTGCTCTGATTACCTAAACTGGGATTAACCCGGGAAACGCCGGCAGCTGCTGCTGCTAGGATGGTATATAACATATACTGTAACATGTTTTATACTGAATGGTACAGAAAAGCACCTAAACATCTTTAAAAATAATGTGCGCTTTGAGAAATTAAATTTATTTGTTTATTTTATGAAATCTCCTCAAACTGAATAATGTTTTGGACACACCTTCAAACAATGTTACGGGTCCAAATCTATACGCCCATTTTAATCAAGGTAATATACAAGGGTGTTTCAAATTAACGTTGACATTTCGTAGCTCGCTACAGCAAAAACTATTCATCAGAACATCATGAAATTCTGGGAATGCCTTAATTATATGCTGGGAATTTTTTTCCAGAGCAAATAGGAAAAAAAATAGTTTGTGCCAAATCCTCCAATAGAGGGTTTACTAAAGCTTTGTAGCGAACGTAACAATGAACTACACAATTTATTTTTCATATGATTACAAAACATGCTGAATATGATGGTTACCATTGTCTGCTACCATCTGTAAGCGTATAATAGCATGTTCAAAGTTGAAATCAGTGCATGCCTTGGAATGTTACGCACATGGCGACAATTGGTTGTCCTTAAATCGGCCAAAGATGAAATGGGATCACTGTAGACCAAATCTTTGAGATAGCTCCAGAGATAAAAAACGCATGGATTCAAGTCTGGGGAAGAGTCATAGTCATATTCGTTGACATGCTAAACAGTTTTTGACTAATGCGTTAGCAGTTACATAAACAAAATTAGCATCTGCCAGTAGTTCATTTTGATATATGCGACATATCGGTGAATTTTGGAATTAACTCCAATTTTTTTTTTGCTCTGGAAAAATTTCCCATTATGTAATTAAAGCATTTCCAAAATTTCATGATGAACTGATTTTGCTGTAGCGAGTTATGAAATGTTAACTTTAATTTGAGACACCCTGTAAAGAGAAAAATGCCTTACTGGACTCATTTGTGATTCATAGGCTGTGTCTAATAAGTCCGACCGATGCCGCACGTAGGTGCACAAATCACATGATATAATACCAGTTTTACACTCCAGCCATTCTAAGAACAACATTCAAAGCCAATTCAATTTTTTGTCATTCTTTCTCGTGGGCTACGGCTTATTATTAGTAAAACCGCCATATAGAAGATCAAAGAAAAGACAGACAGATCGTAGTAAACTGCGACCCGATCCAATGGGAAATCTTTAGCTGCAACAATTGCTACGGAGTTCCGAAATGCTATTTCAAGCACCTCCAGTACAATCACCATATGAGAAGAATCAATGGGAAGTGATGTTTAGATAGGTGTACATCTCACCAAAGCTGAACGATGGAACAATGGAAACATTTCTTATGGAGTGAATCTCAGTACACACTCTGACAATCAGATGGTCGAGTATGGGTTTGACAGATGCTCGGCGAACACTTCATGCTTGACTACGTGGAGATCAATGTAAAATTCGGAGGAGACTGCCATAGTAAGTATCTGGCTAATTTTCATAGCTTTTTAATTAGCTTGATCCCGTAGCAGTAACTATGAGACCTGCAAATTGCCTTGACATTTTAGACAATTCTGTATGCCGACATGGTGGCAATAGTTTGGCTTTGGATAATTTCTGTAACAACATGTTCCTTGTCACAAAGCATGGTGAATTTTTTGAGGAGACAGGTTTGAAGAAATGAATTGACTTGCATGGAGTCCTGATATGAATGCCACTGAATTCACCTGTGGGATGAATTGTAGCAATGGCTACGAGCTAGGTCGCATCGTCCAACACCTGTGACTGGGCTCGTCAATATTCTTGGGGAAGAATGGAAGAAAATTCTTGAAGCTCTCTACCAAAAATCTGGTGGCAAGTCCAATGGAAAAAGTACCAAGTGTCCGGAGTTTGGCGCCAACGTGATGACAGATCAAATCCGGCATCATGGTTTGGGCCGCAATCTCCTACAATAGCAGGTCACTTCTGGTCCTTAATGATGGCACCTTGACGTCCCAACGATACGTGGATGAGGTGCTGCGTCCGGCGACACTACCCTTCCTTCATCGAGTGCCCAATGCCATTTACCAGCAGGATAACGCCCAATCGCACACGGCACGCATCAGGCAACATGCTTCCCTGGCCAGCAGTCTCCCTGATCTCAGACCAATCGAACACGTCTGGGAACATTGGATGTCGCTTGCATGCACTGTCATCGGCACGTTCAGAAGACGAAGTTTGGCAAATGGTTGACAGGGAATGGACATCCATCCCTCAGGACACAATCCACACGCTCATTGAGTCTGCACCTAGACGTATCGCTGCCTGTATCGCCGCTCACTGTGATTCTACAACTTACTGATCACACGGTGTTGTCGCTCCGTGTATAGGTGTATCATATTGTAATAAACATCATTTGTTGTTCATTACTATTGTTCTTTCTGTTTGCGTTCATGGTGTTGCATTTTCAATGTCACGTAGTTTAAAATACAACAATTTTTAGTCTTCAAACCGTTTTTGATCCCCCCTCCCCCTACCAAGCTTTACTCAAAATTTCCAATAACCTGAGTTCAAAATAATATTTACATAAATTTACGTACTATTCAGATTTTTTTGTTTTCATTATTATTCAGCAGCTTGCAAAGGCGCACATACCCGTGTTAAATGGATCCAAAATTAATTGAATTTCCTTTCATTATTCCATAGCTTTCAACCAATTTAAAAGCATGCCCATGATGAAAAATGTCGACTTAAATCGAAGCACTAAAGTAGAAAAAAAAATCTCCATCGTGACAATGACAATTAAAGTGCTCTCACATGATCTCATCTCCAACACGTTGGGTACTTCGTTAGAAATGAAAATTGCTTCGAAAGTTTTCTTTTTAAGGGATAAAAATGGGAGAGAGGAAAAAAGAGGAGCAAATAACAAGCTGTCACTTTAAGGCGCGATTTCCAGTGATATGAGAATGGAATTGGCAGAAGAGAATTGAACTCAGGGAATTTGCGAAGGAGGGAAAAAATAGACTTTAATGGGTTTAAGAAGAAACACAAGAGCCCTGAGATTATTCGTCGTTTCTCATTTTTCTCGCTCTAAGAGTTCTTTTTCTTCTTAAAAAATGCATACAAAATTTTCATCATCAAGTGATTTATTAATTATTCGAATCCGCTATTGGAAAAAAATTCCGTTTACGCTTTCGAACATAATAAGATATAGAAATGAAGTTATTTTTTGTCAAATTTGAAGCTATAGGCCTACACAGCATAATAAACTGTATTGTTTTCAGAACTTCTTCAGTGCTATAGGTGACAAAAAGACGTCATTTTTATTAGGGCACAAAAGCCAAGAGGGTTTCCTTACTGGTTTCCCAGTCTATAAATCAAAACTTGTGTGTGTGTGTGTGTGTGTGTGTGTGTGTGTGTGTGTGTGTGTGT
>JAHWFO010020357.1:2933320-3013541 GCA_023313115.1 Rhysida immarginata
TGTGTGTGTGTGTGTGTGTGTGTGTGTGTGTGTGTGTGTGTGTGTGTGTAAAGCCGTTAATAAGGTGGAGTTAATGCGACAGATTCCTCCCTAATCTCTCCGTGTAATCCCGACCCAACGACAATCACCAATCATTCATTTCGCCATTTCTACTTCGGAAGGAGAAGCCGACATCTGTTGGTCCAGATATCGGCCTTTGATAAAGAGTCCCCGCTTTGATAAATGAGCATTTATTCCCTCTCCCATAACCCCCCCTCAACAAAAGCCCCTCCCTCTCTTTTATCTCCTTCTCTTCACCTATTCGCAGTCAATGGTGGCGCTTCGTTCTAACACCATAGATAAAGATAAATTGATAATTTGATGGAAATGATAAAAGTGGCGTTTCATAAACGAAAAGTGAGAGAGAACAATGCCCAAGTCACATCGATCGCCAGTCTAGACAGCGTCAACTTCTGCATACAAGCCAATTATCATAACTGGTCCACATTCTAAAGGTCGTAAATTAGATTCCCTGTTCTCTGAAAGTTAATGTTTCACTTTAACACTAAAAACACGCGCTAAAGCAAAGGAGTACGTTAATTCATTATTTAACGTTTGTCTTTATAAATTCACTGACCATCCTATTAAGAACCCCCACCCACCGATGTTCACGTGATCTCAAATGGAATATAGGAGAAGCAATGGACAGCACCAGTCCGATCGTATCATGGGCAAGTAAAAAGAAATGGCTCTGAACAGTAAGCGCCAGAAAAGCAAGTAACCATTACTCTTTTAGATTTTTTCACAGATCGCCGTTTCAAGACTGTTTGCCGGAATGGCCTGATCAAGGAAAAACCATAACCCAAAGGAGCACCTGAAAAGGATGTCATCGCTCATCACCTGAACTGTTAGCGTGTATTTCGGAGAATACACGGCAGACTTTGCATTTATCGATCTTAACCCATTAGAATATGTTTGGGTTCGATATACACTGCCTGGCCTAAAAGAAATCGCGCAATTTAATATTTAGTTGGGCCACCTTTCGCTTTGATGATCAACAAATTCGTGAATCTTCTCTACGTCTATTCTTGTCCGGTGATCCCGTAATTTTTCGCCTGGATCCTGCAGTTATGAACCTCTCCGTATACTCATCTCCAAAACATCCCAAAGACTTTCCAAAGGATTAGGATTAGGACTTCGGTGCCAGTTGGTGTGTTGAAATGATTGATCATGAGACCAGAACCATTAGGTTACAATTCGAGCTCGGTGAATCCTGAAGTGTTTTCCTGGAATATTCCAGTGCCATCAGGAAGGTACTCGTTTATGGGTGGAATAACATGGCCATCCAGTATATTCAGATACTCTGCTGTCATCATTTTATTGCTGGGTAACGTTACAGAACTCAGACCAGACCAACAGAAACAACCTCAGATCATCACATAGAGTCCACAGACTTGGACGGTGACTATTGCGCATGATGGTTCCACCGCTTCGTGCGGTTTTCTTCTTCTTACTCTGGAATAGAGTAAACATGGATTCATCAAACCATATGGCTTTTTTCCACTCCCCACATACAATTTAAATGCTCCCGGGCGAACAGTAATAATTTTCTTCCTATTGGTCTCCTTGATAAGCGGTTTTCTGTTGGCAGATCAGCTGGTTAGTTCCATTTCTTCCCGACGCATAATGGATGTGAATATGCTTTTGTAAGAAAAGAAATGAAAGACTCTTTAACCACAACAGTAAATAAAAAGAAAAATACAACCTTATCCTGTAAGCGCTTTTCGAGGGCGAAGCTCTCATCATTCAGCAGGTAGAATAGGGAGTAACACACCAGTTGATACTCCCTAATGTTAAACTTCCCCGTCCAGTTCTAATGTTGAATATCTTCTGTTTGCCTTCATATGCATCTTAATGATCTGCTGTCATGATTATATTTTTCCCCCCCGAAGACCACAGTTACTCCTCCTGGAGGCTGATGGTTCAGATCTTTCCTTCCAAGCTTTAATAATTCCAAGTTGAGCTCTTACTCTAGTTCCAGTAATTGCCGCAATCTCTTTGCTCGTTTTTTTTCTTTGCTTGGAATAGGCCAACAATTTTTTCCTTCTGAAACTCGGTGGGATCTTTGCCGCGACCACAAGATTCTTTCTCCCAGCAAATGAAGTGATAAGCTAAGGCAGGACAAGATAAATGAAGTATTGCCTGCGCAAATTCGCACATGACTGCAGCAATAAGCCTATGATTTGTTCCTTAGTATTTGCATTCTGAGTACCCGGCCACCACAACCGTTTCCTAGTGTGCAACTAGTTGAACTTTTCAGCACCTTTTGGAATTCATACTCAGAAGGAGAGTACCGCCGTATTCGTCGGGGTTACTAATAAATTGTCCAGTGAGTGTATTAATATCATATTATGCTCAAATAATATACGTATACGTAAGAGTCTTCGCTTCTTATCATTGTCTACGATCGATTCCTTGTATCTCCTACGTTGGTTTGCAGAGGCGAGAATGGATACTTTTACGAGAAGTCACCTTTACAAAGTTTCAAAATCGATCCCAGATAAAGCTTTAAAATTTAAAGAAGATCCTTCACACAAGACAAATCAAGACTGTTCTCATTAAAATTCCTAATGTCAACATGTTGAATAAGAAATGTTTATACAAAACAAGAGCGCAAAATGCACACGCAGTGAGACGCCTACGCATAACGAATCGATATCGGCAGCCGGCGCGTTTCATAGAAAAACCAAGTAATAAAAAACATTTTCTAAATGAATTAATGCGCATATCTAATTATTTCACCCTTTTGTTTTGCAGTCCACAATGCGCTCTTTAGAAAAATGCGTGTCCAAGAATAAAGAACTTAATTCGAAAGTCGTGGACTAATTCCAGTTCCAAATAAATAAAAAATCTCACTAAACGAGAAACACTTAACATGTGTTTAGAAAACAACTTCCTTTATCTAACAACAGTCGCTCGTTGCCGTCGATAAACCAAAAACATTTTCCAATTTGAGGCTTTGACGCCAAAAGTCGACGAGTTCGGAAACGTAATGGCCTCCCCTAATAGGCGGAGGAGGGGGGGAAAAAAGCAAAGGACAATAGAGAACCACCACTATACAACGCTATACGTACTAACGGCCATAGGAGGAGTAGCCATTAAAAAAAAATTTCCACGCCTTTATTAATCAGAGAATGGTTTGGAATGCCATCAGAGGGCCGTTAATATCGTCGACGCTTGTTTGTTTCCAACAGTTAATGACGGCCATTGCTCCACGAACTTCGGTCACGTGGTTTCCGCAGGCAGACGACGGCAGCGGCGGCGGATCCAATGGCGCATGTAAAGTATCTACTTCGTCTCCCATTAAATGAATTTTAGATGAATTTATTTTTTTCTCTCTTCTGCATTCAAAAATGAAATCGAATTCTTTTTTCCCCTCTTAGGCATTTGCTGCAATTCCAGAACCAAGAAGGAGATTTATGATGTCAAGAGAGAAGAAGGAAGAGACATGACAGTCGTAATAAAATTTATTTACAACAGGCACAACTGCTTCCAAATGCAAGATGAGAATGGTAAGATCGTGCATATTTTCCCAACTAATGAAGGAAGCTGTACTTCTGGAGGTAATAAAGAAGGGGGAAATCAATTACTTATATGAATTTCAATGAAATAGCTGAAGTAAACAAGCAATTCGGTAATATTTTTACTCCAACGTTAAACGTAATGCTGTTTACCCAGACCCATGTTTAAAGTTTCTCTTATAATTCCAACCATTTTTATAGCGATAAATCGGCAATCCCGCTACAGGTTTCGGATGCCATTAAGGTTGTTAGTTCCAAGTAGTTCATATGCGAAGTGCCTCAGAACTCCATGTCCAAATTTCTTAGGCAGGTAGAGAGGATAGAGATGATCATTTTTCGTCAATAAACCCTTAGTCCAAAAAGACCCTTAGTCGAAATACCGTCGTGCATACACTTCCCGAAGAGGGTAGTGAGCTATCTTCATTGCATGAATCTTTGGTCGCATTTGTTGAAAATGCGTAAAGAAACTACGAGGGTTCTGTAAATATGAAACCGGAATTTGCCCATAGATGGCCCTAGCTGTGAATGTAGTTACCGTCAAACCACGTCGTCTGCGCCATTTTCTTACTCTGACATCTGACAAAGATTTTCAACTCACAACAATAAAAGTTTGTAATATCGTTGAACATGTCGAATTTTGTGCCTGGAAACTACGATTTGCGGACAGCATTGATATTTATTACTGTAGACCTGCAAACTGCTAAACATTACTTTTCCGATGTCGAACTTTAACGTTTACTTAGGAGCGTCTCTCTAAATCAGTTCTAGTCACCAAATGAGAAAACTGTTACCATTTGAAGAAAACTGCTGCAGAATCGCATCGAATGCTCGTCGAGGCTTACGGTGAGCATGCACTTGGTAAATCACAGTGCTTTGAGTGGTTTAAAAAATTTAAAAGTGGCGATTTTGACGTGAGAAACAAAGAACTCGGAAGACCACCGAAAAAGGGTGAGGTCTATTATGAGCTACTGAAACCTGGCGAAACCGTTAATACTGAACGCTACCGACAACAAATGATCGATTTGAATCAAGCTTTGCGTGAAAAACGAGCAGAATATCAAAAACGGCAACACAAAGTGATTTTGCTTCATGATAAAGCATCATCACACACAGCAAAACTGGTCAAGGAAAGAGATTGAGGCGTTTAGTTTGGAAATACTTTCGCTTGTGGCTTACTCACCAGACTTGGCTCCGTCCGATTACTACTTATTTGTATCGATAGGACATGCATTTGCTGAGCAGCGCTTCACTTCTTACGAAAATGTACGAAAATGGCTCGATGACTGGCTTGCCTCAAAAGAGCAACAGTTTGTTTTGTTTTGTTTTTTTTTGGCGTGGCATTCACAAATTCTCAGACAGGTGGGAAAAATTTACACCAGCGATGGGCAATACTTCGAATAAAATATTCTTTATCATTTTCATACAATAAACGTGTATTTTCTATACAAAATTTCGGTTTCATATTTACGTACCTGGTATAAAGTCATAGCGACTATTTTTTGCAAGCATACAAACATTTCATAATATACATAAGAAAATAAACAATGCACTATACCAATAATGTTTGTAATATGGGTTACTCAGAAGTAATGTAGATAATGGAGATGAGAAAAGTAAAAAAAATCATCTATCGTAATAACGTTGAGCATAATAGTCTTAATTTCAGATGGGCGGATCTGTCACCATGCGATTTTGATTTTATACTAAAATTGAAAGCTTCATCAATCGTGGGAGACACTTCCCTACATGAGATGATATCGCCAACGCAGTGTAAAATAAGATTACCAGATTAGACCATGGAGCAGCTGATGGTATTCGTCGTCTTCCTCATCGTTGGCAGCGAACGGCTGATTGCCTTGGAGATTTCTTTGAAGGTTCTTCATTAGTAATATGTTCAAAATGTACAGTATATTATGAAATGTTTGTATAACAACACATGTATCTGTAAAAATATACTTGCCATGACTTTTGTAAGTGACCCTCGTAGTGACTCGGAATTTTCTCAGGACAGTAGTCATATGAAAGGGGGCAAAAACCTAATAAACCAAGTCAAGTCATAGAATTTGGTTCTTTCCGAATACGAAATGAATAGATACATTATTGATACTAACTTTATAGAGAATCAATAACAGCGGTGATGCGACCGCATCTGTAAGCTAAGTTATGGTTATGCATCTGAAGTGTCTAATTCTGCAAAAAAAGAAAAAAGACACCCTTCTTCGCTTTCAGAATCTGTAACATGCGCAGAACTTTCAATCAAAATGTAAAATTATGGCACTCAGCAAAATTTTAAAAAAAATTCCCCGTTTATTGCAAAAGTTTCGTTCAAAAGTTAAAGAGAAAATTAAATCGAAAATGGGACAAAATGGAATGTCCCCTCCTTCATTTTTTAAATGTATTCCATTGATAAATATTCGAAAAGGGTCCTGAAAATCCAAAGGTCACCTTTCGAAGTAATGGTTGCGATTTTAAAGACGAAAGGAATTAACGCTTGATCACGTGACCCATCTATTGAATTGCTCGCAGGCAAGGAAAGCTGTGAAAATCCTACTTAAACGGAGGGACAGGGGACGATGTAGAGTGAGGCAAACGCGTGTCGCGAATGACAAGTAATCCCTAAATGCTACTTTACTCTTACAAGGTTGAAAATTCCGCAGCCGAGTTCGGTAGCAAAATCGATAGCCAAAAATTCTTCAACTGCGACGGAAGCAAACGATCACGACTCCTGTGCGAGCGGTATCTGTCTGCTGTCAAGGTGCCTGCTCGTATGCGTGCCAGCAAAAACGATTGGCGTTGACGAGAAAACGATCATAAAAACTTCAGATCCACATACACCACATGCAACACACTTTGAGGCGTCAAATGCAGTTTTTACTACTCACGAATTGTCACAATGGTGATCACAAGACAACTGCACGATTCAATAACATGACGCCTCGTAAAAAGCCCCGTCTGCGTTTCTTATATACAGTCGAATCACATTGTTATCACAACCTGTTACTTTGTCGTCAGCAGCACGTAGCCAATAAAAAAAAAGGTACATGGCGCGAACTCACTTAGTGAGTATAAAAGATGAGATATCTGTATTCTGTACAAATATATAACATCGTTATTACTTCGGGTAAAATGAACGATAAATCAGATCTGCATAAGAAGAACAATCACTGGGTTTTGGTCAAGGGTGGTAGCATTTCCGAGACTGCGCAGTTTGCGTGATGCTGACATTAAACTGTGCCGTGATTGATCAAACGAAGATGAATCGGCAGAAACTGCTATAATTTGCATTGCAGTATAGGAATTGGGTCCCTCGCGATTGGCCTTCTTTAATGAGTCCAGGTTTTTGTTCCATCGAGTGGCTGGACGTTGGCGTATTCGGCGGGAAACCCTACAACCATTTGTTGGAAGGAAAAGCTGTTGGGCGCAGTGTTAAGAGTCTGGGGTATTTTATGAGCATTATTTGGGTCACTGAAAGTCATTCTCATCCGATTTGGTTATTTATCCATCGTTGCTGATCACATAAACCCGTATAAGTTGACTGTCTTTTCTGAGGCGGATGGTATAGTCCAGAAAGACAAGTCATGCGGCAAAGTTGTCCATGAATGGTTGGAGAAGCACGATCAAGACATCCAAATATACCTTGGTCCCGCAATTCCCCAGACATTATTCTTATTCTTATTACAAGGGGTACTCCAAAAAAACATATTTATTTTAAAAATTTATTTTGTATTCTACACCCTTAGAACTTATGGAGATCATAGATACATCCTTTAAGAACAACATGCCATTTTTCCACATAATCCCCGTCCCTATCAACTGCCTTACGCCACCTTGGAACGAGAACGCGTATACCTGCACGGTAAAAGTCTCGCCCAACACGTTTGAGTCATTGTTTAGCACCGTGCACGAGGGAGTCCTTACAGTCCTGACCTGGCACTATGCGACTACCATCTCTTTGGTAAACTGTTTGAACATGACGACTCCCTCGTCCGATGATGATGCAATACCGAAACGCGTAAGGCTTAATAAATAGTTTACCGTATCACTCTACCTGATCATCGTCTTCCTTTATTTAAACTTCCCGTGATACAGAAAAGATGGATATCATGACACTAATCTGGAAGCTGGCTGGCATTCCCCAGCCATATAACCAAGCATCTTCGGGATCACCACGACCTCCATGTTTGCTCCCAGAATCACCCTCCTTTCAGCAGTTGTCGGACACATTGCAGTCTGCATGATTCCAGATACCAGCGGACACCTTCCAGCATCTTAATGACTCTCCAAAGCCGTCTAGCTACAATCGGTGCTGTGCAAGGTGGTTATTATGGTTACTAGCTGGTGATCATAATAACGTGGCTCGATCGTATAAAAAGCTGCGTATGCATTCGTGCTTCTATAATATTAACATGTCCTCTAAACCATTTCTATAATCTATTGACCAAATTTTTTCTGTGAACTCTGATCAGTATCATTGTCCACGAATAAGGAGAATCAAGTACTGATAAGACTTTCCTGAGCATTGAAATCAACTTTCTTTGCTGCTTCCGCGCTTACATACATCTCATGCAATCTCCTTTAAGATACGGTTAATGCACTTGGAAACTTTTTATTCAAATTAAAACTCCATGACTGCGTCGTCTAGGCCTTTCGGTTTCGCTTGAGAAGAAAGCAACGAGCAAACCTACGAAAATTTCCACAATTCCTAAAACGAAACCTCCCTCTTTGTTGGATCTAGATCCGCTAAAAAGGCTTTTGTCCCACTATATTTAGGCGCAGACGTGCTTCCAGAGGCTAAAAGCTTCGCGGAAAAAGCTCCAAATCTTAAATAGATTCAATACTCGAAGAAACGAAAAACGACTTTTCCATAAACGACGACGAACGACACTTGAGAAAAAAAAACTTTTTCCTGCATTGGATGGCACACGACTGCGCAGCTGTTCTATATAAAATTTTCAAGAAGGAGCTCTTTAAATGGAGTCGAGAAAGAGGGGAGAAGAGAGAAAGAGAGAGAGAAAAAGAGTTTATTTACGCTAATATTGACAAGCATCCCTTCACGAGCATGCGCAAACAGAATCGACTCATTCCAGCACACAAATACAGCTCCAACGTTGGAGGACGTCGATAAACAGATCGGCGTCTGCTCTTGATGCTGGTCGGAGATTAAACACAGGGAGGCCGCCTTCGTGACACTCCCCAGAGCTCAAAGCAGCAACGGAAAAAGAAGGAAGGGGAAAAAGCAAATATACGCCAAAAACATCGTGTTTTATTTATTCAAGACTTAGGGCAAAATCTTTTCAGTCCGATTTCGTTTCGAGATTCGCTCCTCTGTGTTTCTTCACTAAAAGCCATTCCCAACAAGCAAAAGGAAACAAACATGATGACGCCTGTGTAGTAATAAAAGGAAGTAAAGAACATTGCTCAACATTGTTCTGTAACATATTAATCCTCGAAATCAATAACATTGTTTTCTTAATCGTAATTACTAAATCATGACAGACAACATTCTGTCTAAGTAAATGTCGTATTGGCGAGCAATGAGTTTTTTAAATAGCTTCATTTCTACACACGCTGGCCAGTGAATAAGAAAGATGTTTTTAATACTTTATTATACTCCTTCATGCCCAAATTATAGCATGTAAGCGGGTTGCCATAGAATCTATAAAGTGTTGGCGCATTCTCCAGATATTTCTCCGACTAGGCGTTCTCCAGATATTCTCTCATTTCTCGCAGATTTGTTAGAAGACAATTTTACTGGCGGTTATGTCGTTCCAACAATTCTCTATGGGGTAGGTCCAGGATCTGGGGCGGCAACTGTAAATGACGTAAGTCATCTTCTAGCTCGCTAAACACTGTTTAACCAAAAGTGCTCGATGAACAGTAGCATTGCCGTCCATGAAGAAGCCGTCACATGTGGATAAAAGGCAAAATTGCAACAATATTCAAAGAATCCGTAGAATGTACCCGATCTTTCATGATGATCAGCAGACCAGTTCCATACAATGACACCATTACCATAACCTTGGGTTGTCTTGATAGTGCATGCTGGATCCATTGTTTCGTGATGCTCCCCCCAAAACTTCTGCCTACCGTCAGTACAACGTGTATCGTGATTCGCCAAATCACATAACCTTTTCCCAGTGTTCACCTATCCAGTCACGTTCCAGACGGACATTGCTGTTCGATGCTGAAATCATTGATTTTCGTATTCGCTTTAACTCCTGGCGGATAAATTCAGCCAGATTAGGGCCGGGAACAACTTTGATTAAAATCATTTGTCTATGGATGTCCTGTTTCTCTGTACAAGTCGTTTCAAATGACGGCGATCTCGCTCAGGCTTCCTTGTACCACTTTAAGACAAAGACTGTGGATAATTTTCTCCGACAGTTGAATACTCTGGATACAGCATATTTAGAAAATCCAATCAGCTACTTCGTTGCTTCTATCGTAGCTCTAGCTAGATGAGCACGAACAATGAGTTCCTTTGGTGCTTCGATCACATGACCTCAAACGATTTTGCATAAAATGGATTAAGACAAATTCATACATGTTTCTAATTCATTGCCAGGCGTGTATAATTACGTGCTGCATTTTTAATGAATCTCTTTAACAATTTTGAAACTGACAGCAAATAAGCAGTAAAGTGTGCAATTTCTTCCACTCTTGTTTTTATTTATTTGAAGGGTCGATTTCGTGAAACCAGTCTTGGATTTTGTTCATTAATTTCCGTTGCTAAATCAAAATTTCAATGAAGTCGGTAGTATACAGAAAATGATTATCTGATTCAGAGAGCTACATTTACAACGAGAAAATAATTAAAACCGAATGCTTTTGTAATTTAGTAGAGTCTGTCCATTTACTCAGTCCGACGCAATAAATCAATACAAAATCGATCAACTATTATCACCCGTCAATAGTATCCGATGTACAACAGCATTTCCAATGCGATGCTGTCAACGAAACTCAATCGGTCCATTGTGTTTATGAAAAGTGGATGCATCTGAAAATTTGAAAAGGAGCTTCCAGTGATAATGCGATGCAGGCAAATCAACAAGTATCGTGGACCTTGCATCATTAAACACAAACCCAAATATACGATAATCGCTCCGAAAATAATGCCTCTTAATTTCCATGAATTCTACAACAGATACAAAGAGTACAGTAACATTTTTTATCCATGGCCATTGTTATAGACAATGCATTTTCGCCAGCGGCGAACAAAAACCTTAAACATGTTACTTATTCTTTCACGAAACTGATATCAATGCTGCAAATCTTCCGCATGGTGAAATTCAATTATATACCTTTACTTCATCCGCACATCGATGTTAGTCGCCATTTTCACAAACTGTCATATGCTAAAATTTAACGGCATATAAACTTTTAGAACGACCTACGTATCACATGTGATCAAAACCATCCGGACACTTTTCAAATTAATATAAACTTATCCTAATTTACACGTCTATGATGATTCATACAGGTGCAGTATGGGTTGCTGAACATTGTACAGTTCTAACTGCTTGGACCTATGCAAAATTCTGCAAGCGAGATTTCTACCATTCTCCGTTCAAGCGTAAGTGCCATCTTTGTCAAGTGGAAATCTCAAAGAGTGAAAAATCATTTTCAGTGAAACCGACAAGTGGTAGGCAAAAGAAAATGACAGATAAAGATCGCCGGCAACTGAGGACTCTAGTTTTTGTGGCCGTGTTACTACTAATAAGTCCCACATCATCGGAATGATTAGGAAGCGACGTTTAGAATGTTCATTAACTAGACCGGAACTAGACCATAAAACAACGGTTAATGTCATATGTAGTGCAGAACCGTGTTACACACACAGAGGATCGAGTTTGGTTCAGGCAGATGCCCAGAGATCGTTCCATGCTTGACTACTTGGTGCCCACTGTTCGGAGGAAGGATATCATGGTATAGATTCGTGTTCATAGCTTGGATAAGGAACTGCTCCATTTTCAATTTTCCTGGATATTTTCGACAATTAGGAATAGCGACATTATGGCAACAATCTGTACCAATATGGTAATACTCCTTGTCACATAGCAAAGTATGTACATGTATGACTTGAGGAACATGGGTTGAAAATATAGACTGTATAAAACTCAATGAACCGAGTGCTGGATCAACTGGAGCGACGACTGCGCTGTAGGCCGCAATGCCCAATATTTGATTAAATTCATCAACGTTCTTCAGGAATAAAGGTAGAAAATTTATGAAATTGGCTACCAAAGTGTGATGAAAAGACTTCCTCGGATAGTAAAGGCCATGAAAGCAAAGAGAGGTTAACAACTTATTCATTGTTGGTTCATTCATTTTCGTGAAATCATGGTTATTGTGAAATCATGGTTATCATGGAAAAGTACAGGTGTCCGCAAGCTTTTGATCACATATTGTTATCACCTTTATTATTTCAGCACTACGATAAATCTCGCGAAATGGAATAAATTGAAGTTGCCCATTTTCCAATAAAGCAATCGATTTAATGTCTTCTGCCATTTCTGCCTAACTACAAAGAGAGCCAAGACTTGCCACAGTGAGAGCGAACCCGTATCATAGGACGAATCCAAATCAATTTTTGATATCGTTCTGTTATTGTCGTTTCAAAAATATATTTTGTATCTGTTATAACTTAATTACATATACAGATGTCTCTGATACTTTCTCTCTAGATCTGTCATCCGATATTACAGATTCCATATTCGCCCGTCGAAATGAAATCAAAATAAGCAACTTATTTCGATTTCTGGTCGAATGATCGCTTTGAATGCAACCCTTATTGCCGTGTTTATTAATTTCGCATCAGTGTTTGCTGCTCATCTAATTATTAATTACATGTGCAACTTATCGAAGTGATTAATTGCCACATATCCGATGAAACGCTATTATAAAATGCTGATGTTCTCATGAACCATTTGTTCTTCTCGGTTTCTAATGTATGTAAGCTTATTTGCGCGCCACACTAGAAATGCTTTTGTTTGCACTGCGAGAATGCTCGGCTATTTACATTTAGTAATGAAGAGTGGAAAACATTAAAAAATGAATACTTGTATCATAAACTCTTGTCAGTAAGTGGCAATTAAGTTTATATAAGCAAATAATTTATTTCTTGTACAGAAGGCTGTCGTAATCCAAGTCCTAGGAGTACAGTCGTTAAACCCCGTATCAGCTACCATACCGCTGAGAATTGCCTATTGATTAGGGTAATACATGTATTATAATATTATTGCACTTTCCGAGGAAGGATGCCGCTATACTGAATTTATAAATCACTGAAAAATAAATGAAATGTCCATTACAAAAGGGTTAGTTTTTTTTTTTAAATGACACACGAAAACTTCGCGTCGCTAAAGTTGCTAGAAACTAGACAGGTAGAAAAACCAACTGGCCAAACTCATGTAGCGGCAAGGCATCAGCATAGAATTTTAAGAGTTCATTGACCAAAAGAACAATTGAAATGTTCATCATATGCAATGGCAAATGGCAATGCTCGTATTCTTCAGCTAAGCCACTGGTCGAATACTATACAAAAAGCGCAAAAACATATTGAATTGTACATTTATGTTATGCTGAATGCATGTCTTTTTTGGAGAAGTGTTGCCATCTTCCTAATATTCATGTGCGTGAAGTATCCACAGCGCCTAAAGATCAGTTTCCACTTGGTTTTATCAATTACACGAAAGTACCTGATTGTCGAATGATTGTATCAAGATAGATTGAGGTATGGATTATCTGCCCGATTGCAGCAAAATCCTTACAATTTACTATTGTCCTCTGGGTAAAAATAGCTTTTCAACATGGGTACGTGAATACAATGAAAGGTTTGGGAAATAATTTACGGTGACAGCTAGATTCTCGTACAACGGTAAACTACGCCTTCGCAAGGCTGGCGAAAAGATCAAAGCCAACTCGCTCATTTAAGGCCGAAATACTGAAATGAATATTTAAGGGAAAATGCCTGCATTGTATGGTAAAGAAGCGAACAGATATGGCTGAACCAGGATAAAATGTCCAATCAAACTCTCGACTGCGCCATCTGTGAAGAATCTGAAAGTGAAAACGGGATTCGGGAGAATATCATTTTAGCCAGCCTGCTGCTGAGAGTAATGGGTTCGAATCCCGCTGTGGCATGGTTGTTTGTGTTTGTCTCAGGAAAGCGAAATATAATAATAAAATCTTGTAAACATTACAAGGAGGAGCTTTAGCAGTGAAGCAGAAATACATTTATACATTTATTAAAAAGAAATTAACCTCCCCTCCGAGTAGGGGAAGACAAGTGGCAGATCCTGCGGTCATCTATTTTTACCCCTTTATCTGCACTTTTTACCTCTCCCCAAGTTTTTTAATCAAGAAAATTGATTTTCTCGAACGTAATATGTAGAAAATGTAAAAAACCTGGTACCTTCTTTCCTTTTTCATCATTTCCGAACGAATGATATATAACATGTCATATGTTGCCATTGTCCTAAGGACCAAGTGACTGCCACCCCCGCAAATCCGATCCCCCTGGAATAATTGGGCCTAAACTTCATAGTATTGTAGATCTTGCCTAGAGGAATCTGGATACCGAATTTCACGCGTTTACGTACCTAAATAGCACACGGATATGTTGCCCTCCCTGAATCCCACCCCCGTAATTCCGACCCCAGTGTATCACACCAAACCAAACTAAATAGGACAGATGGGCATGCCCATAGGAAGCTACATTCCGAATTTCAACCTTCTACCTCAAAAAATGTAGAAATTATGAAGGGATACACAGTTAAAACATTATAAAACCAATAAGTAGCTCCATTCTTTCGCTACTGAATAATATAGATTATGAGCACTTGAGTAATCGTACGTCGACAAAGCGATTTCACGTGCGCGCGCCGATGTCAGTAATGGTTAAAAGATCAACAGAAAGTAACAATGTATTCCTTCTTAATAAATCGATTGTTATATGACATGCCATTATCTTTGTATTCTTTACACTCACTGCTTTAGCACGTGAATTCGACTTGAAGGGGTGCACGAAAAATTCTGAAAAGTTGCTACGGCCGAGCTAAGACTTTGATGGTCATATTTCTGAAAACAGAATTTGAAAAAGTTAATTCGTTTTCAAGTTATCGTGCAAACGGCGGACGGCCGGATAAACGTACAGACCAAGGGCGCATTCTTATAATTAGCTTTTATGCTAAAGCTCCTAATAACGCGGGACTGTGTTATTAAAAGAAGGTGCTGTAAGTGAAAAGTAAGTAAGGAATTTCATCGATTTTAACGTACTGAACTGGGTTGATCTGTCCCATATTACTGCATGTTAAATGTGAATGAATAAATGCATAATAGAAGTCAAACAGGATACTTCTCCGTGTGAAAGGGGCGCAAATCGGCGTAGACGTGCCCTAAAAACTAACGAACCAACCAATATATTTTCTGACTTCCCATAAAATCAGTTGATGCCACTCCCACGGACTTCTTTGCGATCAACCTTGCAAAGAGAGCGGTTGAAAAGCCGCGACGTCGAACAATAGAGAATTGTGCTTGGAATTAATGGGACAGACAATCAACGGTGGCGTCGTCTTCGGATAAATTCGATAAAAACACTTGGCTGAAAGAACATTCTGTACGTACAAATGCAAATGGAGGTTTAATATTTTAGTATCCGCACTAACCAATCGATGAAATCGAATTGCAATATGCCTTCATTTCTAAAAAAAATTCTTCATCATTAAAACTTTCCAATGCAACTTTACAATTTATTTGAACATTATTTTTTTTTTTGCTTTTGTGTCCTTTCATTTCCTCATGTGAAATTAGATCAATTAAGATAGATGAATGGAGGATCTTCTTGTCAAGATGGAAAATGAATAATCCCGAAGGCAAACTTCATTGAACCACGCTAATGAACCAAAGTCTAGGTAACATGTGAGAGAGCCTTGCTCGAGGCGAGTCAAAATCCACAGTCACTACAACCAAAAGACAACAAATCACCGAAAAAATATATTTGGAATGATTCAAAAGAATCGATATGATCTATTTTAATGAAATGAGCATGCTCACGAAGAAAGCTTCAATTTATAAAAATATTTTGATTTAAAAAAGAAATTCGCCCGGCTAGTTCACTGAACTTTATGTCGCTGACGTCTCTTGTAACATAGTTTTATAACGGTAGAAATGAATATATGAGTACGCCCGCCCCCCCAAATTTGGACATTTCTCAAAAAATATTAAATATTAGTGACTAAGAAGAAGTATTTTCTAATTTAATTTTATGCAAAAAAATATTTCAGGAAATATATGTTTGAGGATGTATATATAAATATACAAAAAAAGTATATGACAGTCTCAATAAATTCGTAATTTGTCTAAAGATCACGTGATCCGCAATTGAAATGCGTCATTAGAATTTTATTCAAAGGCTTAAAACTTTTCAGTTCTTGTGTGCATTATTTTTTGACGAAACAGTTACGCACAATGTTCTTAAATCGAAGCAATTAAGTTTAGCAGTGTTGGATTTGGAATTTATTGCCAACACTGATGAATACATGTAATAAAGGACTATTTGATTTCGAAGTCTGCTAGTGGCATAAACATGCCAAGCTAATATCCCCCGAAGGTATTCGATTAGATTAAGCTCTGGGGATTTGCTGACCAAGACAACTTGACGTATTGTTATCAATAGCTAATAGATGTTTACTCCTATTGTTATCAAATGTGCTCAACTGTGCTTTGAGTTTTTTGTATGATAATGTTTTAAGGCTGGGCACCATTTTACAAAAAGAATGATGCAAAAAACTACACCCAATAGCGTTACGGAAACAGTTTTGCACTGTTGTTGCAGGTTTAAACATTGCAGGCGCCGGCACTGAAAAGTCATCTGATCACTGTTGTCTGAGCTACGAGGGGAGTTCAATAAGTAATGCAACACGTTTTTTTTCTCGACGGCAGTTTTGGTTGAAAAAACTGGACATTTCTTGTGGAACATTTTCAAACATTTTCGCTTCGTCTCGTAAAGTTTCATTGACGTCCGATATGTGACAACGCTATAGTGAGCTGTTAAAGTGGCGTCTACAATGGAGATGCGTTACAAACAACGGGCAGTGATTGAGTTTCTTTTGGCGGAAAACCAGGGCATCTCAGATATTCATAGGCGCTTGCAGAATGTCTACGGTGATCTGGCAGTGGACAAAAGCACGGTGAGTCGTTGGGCAAAGCGTGTGCCATCATCGCCGCAAGGTCAAGCAAAACTGTCTGATCTCCCGCGAGCTGGCCGGCCGTGCACAGCTCTGACTCCTGCAATGTCGGAACATGCGAACACTCTCATTCGAGCGAGATCGACGGATTTTCATCTGTTTGGCCCAATCAAGAACGCAATCCGTGGGACGCACTACGCGGATGATGAGCAGTTATTGATGCAGCATGACGTTGACTCCGACATCAACCAGTGGAATAGTACCGTGCAGGTATACAGGCCCTCACTTCAAGGTGGCGTAAAGCCGTAGCATTGAATGGAGATTACGTTAAAAAATAGTGTTGTGTAGCTAAAAGATTGGGGAATAACATGGTGTATTTGAATGCTGAATAAAACAACCCCCTTTTTCAGAAAAAAATGTGTTGAATTACTTATTGAACTCCCCTCAAATTATGAAATATATTGAAAGTGAGGTAACATATAGCGTCACTATACTTCGCTATCTTACCTAGCAAATTCGTGTAATAGTCTAACGTTTTGCTTTCAGTATTTTGAATGAAGACTAATAAATCCTGGTGTATTGGAATAAACTCTTTTCCATTACAATAAATATATTTCATTATTCAAAATTTAATTCATAATTTATTATTTTGAAACATTGAGGAATCAAATAAATGTTCATTTAGATATTTGGATGGTTTTTGAAGTCTTAATCTTACGAGGGGCGTTCAAATTTGACCTGGACTTTATTTTTTTTTTTGTAAATTTCATTGTTGGAAAAATCTAAACTTTAATTGTTGGGATGGCAACTAACGCCGGTCATGGAAATGCAGCACCACTCATCCGGTTATCATGACAACCGATTGTTTGTTTAAACAAAATGGCGGACAGCGATGTGTCGATCAAAGTGGAACAACGAATAATCATCAAGTTTCTCCACAACGAAGGTGTGAAAGCATTTGAAATTCATCAGAGACTTTAAAAAGAGATCATCGAGTCATGTTTGTCACGATCATCCGCCTTTGCTTGGTGCCAAAAGTTTGAAGGAGGGCGAGAATCCGCCGGGAATGAACCTCATAAGGCAAGGCCAGCATCTGCTGTCAATGATGACATTATCGTAGAAATAAATGAGCTGACAAGGGACAACAAGCGGATTCATGTCCGAGAATTGGCTTCAATACTGAACATCAGCACTGGCAGTGTGGAGGCCATCATCCACGATAGGCTGAAATTCAACAAGATTTGTGCCAGATGGGTCCCTAAGCAACTCTCCGAGAATCACAAAACCATCCGGGTGGAAATCTGTTCCATGCTGCTGCAGCGATATGACAGGGAAGGTGACAGCTTCCTAAGGCGTGTTATGACCACCCGACGAGACATGGATTCATCACTATACTCCTGAAAGCAAGCGTGCGAGCATGTAATGCGACACACTGGCTCATCACGACTCAGGAAATTCAAGATAACACTGTCGGCAACGAAAGTGATGGCGACTATGTTCTGGGACATTAAGGGTATCATTCATGTCCATTTTCTGGAAGAACGTCGAACCATAAATGCACCCTACTACTGTGACATTTTGAGGACGTCCCAGAAGCCGGCACTAAGGAAACAGAGACCAGGACTCCTTACTAGTGGTGTTTGTTTTCTGCAAGACAATGCCAGACCACACAGCCAAACTGACTATGGACACCCTGAGGGAACTCAAATGGGACCTCTTACCACATCCTCCATACAGCCCGGTTCTCTCCCCTTGCGACTATCACCTTTTTGGACCATTGAAAGAGTTCTTGGGAGGACAGAGGTTCGGCTCCAATGAAGAAGTGAAAAAGGCTGTACTGACGTGGTTTCGATATCAGCCTGAAGATTTCTACAGAACCGGTATCCAGATGCTCCGACAACGCTGGAAAAAATGTGTAGAGAAGCAAGGAGAGTTCTTTGAGAAATGCCTGGTATGTATTTTTGTTGGTTTTTTTTGTAATTTTCTGATTTTATAAAAAATAAAGTCCAAGTCAAATTTGAACGACCCTCGTTTTTATAATTTATGCGCTTCTTGAAGTCACCTTAAGTCATCTTTTTATTTTTCTTGAAATCCAGTCTTGAGTTCGCTTTGCCATATTCAGCTGTGGAATTTGCCATATACTGTCCAGCTGAAAAATAAAGGTGGAGCCATGTTAAGCACCAGAAAATGAAAGCAAAAATCGTTATATAGTATCAATATGCTTTTCCGATTTTGTCTTCTATTTAGAACTGGCATTCAGTCTTCCCTTTGCTGGAAACTGCTGTCCAAAACATAAGTGACCCTCCACCAAATGGGTGTTTAGAAAATATCTGGTCTTTGCATTGGTCAGTTTTGGCTGTCTTGTGCCATAACTAGGCCTAGCCATAACCATGATAGGGTCTCTGTCGTACATACAGTGACTGCTTTAAGGAGTTAATTCTGAGGCAAACTGTATAGGAAATTACAATAAACAAGAAATCAGCCATGCCCCGGACATTAACCTCCGCTTTTTTGCAGTAGACAAACTTACGGTTTCCAATTTATGCAAAATCTGCACGCAAACAGTTTCATTTTAATTGCCCCGTTCCCCTTCATGGGATACACAAAAATGACTGACTAATCTCTGAAATCAAACGCATCAACGCTCACTTCAAGTTTTCTTTTCGTATACACAATAATACTAGTGATTTCTAAATATGTACATGGTGACAGGAGTTTCATATAACGATCTCACACGAAGACACCCACGCGATAATCACCTACGTATTAAGCTTCAAAAAGCATCGCACATGAATGGAAGCTATGATTAGGTTCCTCGCAGAGGTCTTCTAACCAAATCATAAGCCACATGACAGCGTTTTCAGATCCAGTGATAAGTTTCTGTGATAACTTGAGACATATAGCCTGGACCTCTGTGCTATCAAAGATTGCAAACGGTTTCAGCATACAAAATCGCCAGTTTCTTCAACGACTTTTATTTCTTTCTGGTCACGAACGTGATCAACCAGCTCGTCTTCGTCAATGTTTCACGAGGTTCCTTAAAGCATCTGTGTCATTCAACAACGACTCTGTTGCTGACAACACTATCTCCTTGACGTCTGCCTTAACATACGTAATTAAGGTTTCGCCTTAAGGGATTTCCTTAATTGTTTTAGCAAAATTTTTGATGTTTGCTCGTTGCTGAAATTACTTAATTCTTAAATTGAATCATTTCAATTCACTAATGCTCCAAACATACGGATCTCGACAAGCAAGAACATCATTATCAGGATCCATCAGTACATGCCTGAACTCTGGAACATAAAGACTATGCAATCGGTTCGGATACTCTTTGAAGACATATACTTTGTTAATGTGAGCGGTGCCCAAAATGCCTAAAGCGTTGAAAAAATGTTATGTTCTTTAAAAAGTTCTAGCGTATTTCTGCACCCTCGTCTTTGACAATGAATAGCACCTGAACCCCTTAACAGAAATGGGTCTGTCCTCACACTTACTGCTTTGAAAAGAGTCGTTAATAAACTATTTTATCGCAGTAGCAAACGGCAAATGAGACTGTACAATGATGTCTAACGAAGTCAAAATTCAAGAAGCACTGCATTTTCAATTCAAACTGGGACACAATGCAACAGAGGCATGCCGAAATACACTCACATACCAAAAGTCATGGGATAGCACCTAATAACGGTGGGACGTCCTCTAACCCGGCGAAGTTCCACAGTGCGACGTGGCATTGATTCCACAAGTCGGTGGAAGACATATGAAGATATTGCCAACCATTCCGACTGAAGAGCTTCCCACAATTGCCCATTACGGAGCCACCACCGGCTTGCACAGTGCATGCTTGACAACTTGGGCCCATGGCCTTCATGGGGTCTGCGCCACACTCGAGCCCTACCATCAGCTCGTATCAGCTGGAATCGAGACTCATCAGACCAGGTCACACGTTTCCAGTTGTCAAGTGTCCAGTCGATGTGTTCATGGGCCCAGGAGAGGTGTTGCTGACAATGTCTTGTTGTTAGAAAGGGCACCCTCGTGGGTCTTCTGCTTCCATATCCCATGGACACCAGATTTAGTTGCACAGTTCGCATCGATACAGCTCTAGTATCACTCTGGTTAAAATCTGATGTCATCTTGGTTAGTGTCAGTTGCCTGTTAGCGATGACTATCCTACTCAGACGCCGTTGGTTCCGTTCATTGAGAAGATGTGGTCGACCACTGCGTTGTCCATGGTGGGATGCCGTCAAGTTGGTACTCTTGGTAGACTCTTGAAACTGCGAACCGTGGGATGTTGAATTCTTGAGCCACCTCCGATATTGAATGACCTATACGTTGTGCTCCACTTATCAGGCCAATGTCACACTAACACCTCATCCCTTACTCATAACTAAACATACTGACACTGTTTTGTATATTTGTACTGTTTGCACATGATGCTACTGCCACCTGAAAAATAGTCCACTGCTATCCCATGTTTTTTGGCATGTAAGTGTATATGTCAAGCGTATGGTCAGGATGCCTTGTCAACAAGAAAAACTTAAAAATGCAGGATGGAGATGAATTCCACGAAGACAACCCCACGCTCTGGACGACCGCCTGTTGTGGATGAAGATGCACTGAATGCCCTCTCATTGAAGCAATTCATGTCAAACCTGTCTTGAATTTCCAGACAACTTTCTATGACAAAGAGAACTGTGCGTAACCATCTTCGCATACTGGGAAAAGCCAAAACTGGATAAAACAGTCTTCCATGCTCTGTCAGTAGCGAATAACGTGCAACGCCTGAATACTTGACCTTCTTTGCTCCAACGTCATTATAGAGACCCACTACTGGACCTAATCATTATATGCGATGAAGACTGGTTCCTCTACAATAATAATAATCGGTCCTACCAAATGGTGATAACCTCCTAGAACGATCTCAAATAAAGTGATACCGACTGTTTTCTGGACCAGTGCACTTTGAGGTCTTAGAGCAAGGTCGAACCATCACAGCACAAGTCTACAATGATATGCTCCAACGAGCTGATGAGAATCTCCCACAGGACAATACAAAACCGTACACAGCTTTAAAGGCTCGTTCAAAGATTATGCGCCCTGGCTGGGAAGCTGTGCTCCATCTTCCGTACTCATCTGACTTCTCTCCCACAGATTATCTCCTGTTTAAATCACTGAATAATCATATGCGCACATGGCAGTTTATCCGCTGAAAATACGCAAGAACTTTTTAAATGACCAGATACTATTCCATTTAATTGCTAATGAGGCTAGAAAAAATAAATAAAAAAAATAACTTCGCAATCAGATATCATTTTCAAATCAAGCGTGCATTGCATTGTCATTGTTAATAGTAGTAAGGAAACAACCGATTTATCAATTCATATATCGGTTTTCCTTATACAAAAACTTTTTAATGAAAGATAAAAATAGCTTTTAGAAATGGAATATTAACGACGACGAGAGGTAATTTTTGGTAAATTCAAATACAAGGTTACTCTAAAAGATTCATTCAATGTATACATTCTAAAATATTGCACATACAGATATAATGATACATGAAAAGAATCAAAACTCACTAAGGTTTCCTCACATTCTACAAATGTTCTGTGTGCTCCTCTAGTCACACAATACGCGCCACTGTCTTCACTGTTTCTGCTGACACGTTTGGTCGACCGGTGCTTTTCCGTTTACCTAGACAACCAGTGTCCTTAAACTGACAATCCCACCGGAAAATGCTCTGTTTACATAGTAGTTCTTTTCTGTAGTCTCTTCTAAATGCACGCTGCACCGCAATATCACACATGGATGTGTCCATTCTGTAAAGGCACTGCACTAGTGCTGCCAACTGATGTATCACGGACCAAACTTGGTGAGTTCACGTAACATATCTGTATCTGTGGAATACTTTAGAAAACACAGTGTTTTGAAATCGAATGAATCATTTATAGTAGCCCTATATATGGAAAGTGTTTTCTAGCTATAACGAAACCAGCGCGTTAATGCTTACAAATCGAATCATATTAACTTTGATTCATTCGTGTTACAAAATTCAATCTGCAGCAGGCAAAGATCAAAGAACAATTTTAATTATATTCTCACATGACCACTGCTTTTCGACGCAATCCACTTTTTCGTCGTAGATAAATGCATTTGTTCCTGTTTGTTCTGCGAATTCATTAGCAGAAACGCTAATTAATAATTAATAAGGCATCATAAAACTGAAACTAACCCTTTATTTGTTTTCAAAATTATACAACCTATTGTAAAAAAAAAAATTAATTAGTCGTGCATTTTCTGCATTCCTTTCGATATCGATCATTTTCCAGGAACTCAAAGACGAGGAAATGGAGACGCAGAAGCACTGCAACATCTTCATTAATTAATGAGCACCGACGAAAAACTGAAATCCCAGCGAAGGAAAGCTCAAGATAGAAAAAAACCCATCACCATTGCTATGTATTAAGACAAAATACGTCATACATATTTAACTTCATCATCATTCTCTATTTTATAAAAAAATATTAATAAAAAAAACATTTTTCCGCCTCCCCTCTATTTCCTGCTCTGAGAGCATTAAAAACAAATAAAAAGACCCAAAGATATGTGTCGGGGGAGAAGAAAAAGAGGCGGCTTCGGCTACTTCTACTGGCTTAGTCCTGCTAAGACCTAAGCCTGTCGCTGCCGCTAGTAAGCAGGGTCCAGCAGGGATAGAGGAAATGGCTGAGGAATATCCAGTGGCGAGCTTCCCCGTGGGACCAGAGTCAGCTGCCCCTTTAAGCAGGCGGCAGCGGCAGCAGCAGCAGCCGCCTTCCCTGCCACCTAATCGATAACGTCGTCCGGGGCAACCACGATGGTCGTCATAGCAACGCCTCTCGCAGCCTCCGCCAATCTAGCGAGAGAAAAGCCAAGCCTTGGCAACAGTCAAAGGATAAATTCTCCACAGACTAATGGCTGCGAGGGAAATCAAAATCCATGGCAACCGATACGCGCCTATTCTCAATTACAAAGGCATCGACACAGATCTCAGAGCATCCACTCCTGTAACCTTTTTTTCCTTCATCGAAATAATATTTATACAGTAACTCCAGTACCCGTCATAAACAGTCTAAAGATAATATTTGCGCGGAGGCAGGAATTGGGGGATGAGGATCGGGAATGAGATTTTCATTTCTTTCTGCCTACAAACTCGACGTGCGCTAAAAACGAATAAATCGAATTCAAATTAGAAGAGCTAAACAAATAAATAAGCAAAACAGCGTATAAAAAGACCGCAAACAAAGAAAAAAATATATATACGAGAGAAAATGGGAATTGAGCTTGTCAACTGGAATGATTTCCTTTTGGCATCGACTTCGCTATGTTTAATCTCGGGGTTTTTTTCCGCACAGGTACATTAAACAGAATTACGACCCAATAAACTGCATTCTAGAATGATATTAAAAATTAAACAGCCGATAAACGCATTACTAACTTATTATTGTATATTGCAGTATTCACTTTCTGAAAACTCATCTTCGTCATTAATAAATAGGATTTGGACAAAAAACTGGAAACATTGCAATACATCTCCTTGCCAAAATATAAGAATAACGATTTTGTTACGATCTGAAGTTAAATTTGAGTTGGAAAGTATGAACTTTTATAACTACATATTTATACTTTTTAACTGGGTGATGTACTTATTCCTCTATTCGATCTCAAAAAGCGAATTAATTTATTCTAAAATTAAAATTTACTTTAAAGAAAATAATAGAATAATCCCAATAGAGAGAAAAAAAAATAGAAAAAAATTAACAACAAAAATATACAGAAATGCCTTTAATAGTATCCCTTTACTTAAGAGGCTCACCTTGGGCTTTAATTTCAAGACTTAGCCTATTTGGCATGCTGTTGACCAATTTAGCACATTCTTCTCGACTCCTATTAGACCAAGTATAGTTTAATTGCTGAAGTGTAGCTTTCATAAATTTCCATAAATTTTCAAATGGTAACACAGAGATATGATGAATTACTTGGTCATGGCAACATACGTCTCTTTATGCTACGACGTTGATTTAGCAGTAAGACTAGACGCACCATCCTACTGGAACACAAAGGAATCAAAGCACAGATCTTCAGATGATGGAATCATGAAATTGTCAGGTTTTTCTTGATAGACTGCAGCATTTACTACACCATTTGTGACGCATAACTTTCCCATTCCATCTGACGATATGCATCCGCATACCATTACCGAGGCCTCAAATTTCACTGATCTCTTGAGGCAGTTCCTGTTTCAACCTTCTTATATCTGGTCCACACACGTGGCTGTTGATACAAGCAGACAAGGAGAACATGGATTCGTCACTCAATAGGACATTACTCCAGTCAACTTGTCCCCAAGTAACTCTTTCCATTCACCACTTTACACAGGCTCGTCTTTGCCTCAAAATCATCAGGGGTTTAGTTTTGGGAACTCTGGACTAAACGCAAATTGGTGTATCCATCTTGATACTGAAAACTGTTGAAACGGTGCTTCTTCACAATTTTTTCAGTTGCCTGTCCTAGCTCTCACTAAGTCTTGCGTTTTCGTCCACATCTCTTCCGATTTCCTGTAAAAGTTGGATCTGGCCGCTGGCATCGGAAGCTGCTCACTGTTGGGAATTGAGCGATATCTTAAAGGAGAATATATTATTCGAATTTATGGATTTGCTTCCACATTATGGAACCCAACATGTTGAATATGGCATTCTGCGGTTAGATTTACTTTTCTTAATTTAAATTCTTGACGTTTTTAGCATGTCAAGATTAAGAAATGTACTAGGAGAACCAAACAAAGTTATGTGCACGTTTGTTTAACAGGAAGCCACAACAGGCATTATGCATAATCGATAAAATGCAACCAAACCTTCGTAGAATTTCAGTAAATATTTGGCTATAAATTAAATAAATAAAACTCCTATATAGTGAAAAAGAATTTAACAATATTTTGCGAAAAAAGCGTAATAATAAACAAGGGGAAAAAGTAAACATTGTCATGTCACCTTGAACGCTTCAAGATTGGTTATGAAGTCACCTTTCAGAAGCGTGCATTCAGGTAAAACCCCAGGCAAAATCTATTTCATATGTTTTGCTATTCAACTGTTATTCACCATAATGGCCAAATTAGACCCGGGACAGTCAAACAAACTGACACTTATAGATTCTTTCATGGATGCCGAGTTAGTTGCGTTGCTGAATCACGCGTTATTAAAGAAATGAGACACGTAAGCAAATTTCATATATCGATTAAGCCATATTAAAATAAATAATTTGTTTTATATGCTTTGTTTAATGGCATGTAAAACAACGCCCTTTTTCTGAAACGCTAACATTAATATAATAAAATTAATATATTAAATAACGTTAAATATTATAAATTAAATTTATTTTTATTAAATTATTGTTATACCTTTATAATGTATTATTAATTTTATATATAGCTTTTATTAATATTAAATAATATTAATATAATTTTTTCACTTCAGCTCTGGACGAGAATCGTATGGAGAGGCGGTATGTTACGTGGAGGTCAAGAGAGAAGGGACTGTGATAAGTATTCAAAGTGATAAGCGTCGAGATACTTTTGAATACGGCGAACAGTTGCTCCTATGCATTTCCCTAGCAAACTGTTACATGTATTAAGTAATATTCTACGTCTAGGTGGCAGTGTGCTCTTCTTCGATCTAGAGTTCCTGTGAGTTTTACTTACAGGGACTCTACTTCGATCGGAGTCGTCTTCATTAAATGCATATTGGGATGTAAGATTTCGATTTTGCTGTTACGGAAAAAAATTATAGATGACATCTAGTAAAGTGTGTATACATATTTTTTTGACTCACCCTGTATTTGGTCAGCTGCGAGATTCTTTCAATACTTGATAAAATATCTTAGCTCCATCATTATTAAGGAAGATGAATTAACAAATCCTAACATACCATTTTGAAATCTGATATATCCCGTATTATTGTATAATCAACACTTCCACATATCCTGAAATGCTCCTGGCATACAAAAAAAAATAATGGATAATTTTCTTTCATCTCTCCGAACAGAACAAAACCACACAGTTCTTCATTTTGGATCATTCGTAACAAACATGACACGTTTCTCTGCTGTATTTATCGTCGTACTTGTACAACTTGCTACAATACACCATTTGTACCCCGTTCTTTTCTTTTTCATTGTTTTTAAACGACGTTATCCTTTGTCGACCAGATAACGCATTATCAGCTAAGATACTCTGAGGTTCCACTATCGTGGTATTTACTGAAACGTGACCTCACAAGAGAGAACCTGCTTTGGCCGACACGGGCTCACATTTGAGCCCTTTAAGATTGTGCCTTTCTTGGGTCCGCCTCTGGGACTTGGCATCCGGACTGGGTCCGAGTTTGGTTTTTCCAAAACAGCAACAACAACAACAATAATAATAATAATAATAATAATAATAATAATAATAATAATAATGTGTTTATTATCTTTTAAGTCCAAAAAAGTAAATAAATAAACTCTATTTATCCCAAACGAAATTTCTTCGAATAGGCTAATTACATTCTTCATTCTAACATGAAACAGATACTCAAAGCAATGTGACAAAATTAAAAAAGAATTCCTTTATATGTTTGCTGTTCCATACTTGTGAAATCTCAAAGCACCGCATTTTCTTTCGATTTAAACCCTCAGCCAATTCCCTTAAGTGAATCAGCACAACGTTCCAGCAGCAGACTTATGAGGACTAAATTAATTCCTCCGTAGCAACAATTAACCTTACATCTCTGCCATGTATATCTCCTTAATGCCGTCGTTGCACGGCGATTGCGCTGCCGTGTCGAAGCATTTTGCGGGACCTCGCCGCTGAAATCTCGTCCATTACCGTTTGAACCGAGCATTATATTCCCATTCTCGCTGGCAGCGTTTTATATTTACGGAATGATTTATCTAATCAAACAAATGCTAAAGCTGAAGACTAAGACAGGAGTAGTGAAACGACAACTCTACTGCTATTGTTTAAGTACAAAAAACAACAATAACGAAGAATGGGTCACTGCTTTCTCATGAAGGGGAAATCAATTTCTGCAAATTTCACTTTCATTTATAGGTTTCTTTGACTCCGATATTTGACGTTTGTTTCTAGTCCAATATATCATATTTGAAAATATTTAGAAGGTATTAAATAATCAGGTGTGTAATGAATATATACAAAGTCTACAGAACATTTATGTGAACGCGCGAAAATCCACGAGTACAAGCATTCGCAACAACTGCTGTTTGATCTTAAAATGCCACGACGACTTGATCCTCGGATAGAAGGACACTTTATGCTATTTTCGAGGAAAATTACAGTTATAGCGAAATAATAAATCGGTACAAACATAAAGGTAGATGGATTTCAAAGAAAAAGATCTTCAGAACTGTCAACAGATTTGGCTAGCTCGCCAAGCTCATTCTGGGCACATCAGGATTAAGGCCATTGCACAGAAGATCAAGAAGATGGTTAATATTGAGAATCGCCCTAAATAGAATCAACTGCCGCAAAGTTAAGATATGGTCCGCAACTATAAACAATATTATTCACAAGATTTTGTATTAAAGAAGATTCGAAAACTCATAAGCTGTATCAGCACATTTGGACAAAAGGAAGACGAACGGTAGGTGTACTCTATTTAAGAAAAATGGTGATACATGGTCAGTCTCAATGAGGCTTGACTCTATTTAAGTGAGAGAGCTCGTGCACGTAACGGAAACGATTACAACAGTTGGTATCGGGAATGCAAGGGCAGTATCCCGAAAGGTTACAGAAGGATTTAGCTACACTGAAGCTAAGAAAAGCATCCTCTAAATGTGAAAGTCAACTCTGCCTGCTACCAGCAGATGGTTCTGGCACCATTTTTTTTTTTTAAGAAATACCAGTTGTCTATAGAAACAAGACGGACAACAGGCTCTTCCATAAGTACACGCCATCAAGTCATATACATAGATCAACAGCACTTTTCCTTAGATCTTTCACGACGACACAAGAATTGTGCTATTCCTTTCAGATAAATTCTTACCAAATCTCTCGATGCAGGCTCACTGGAGTTCTGCGCGTTCAGCATCCTCAAATGAGGTCTTGGAAATCGTCGACCAGAAACTCTTGGAAGTTAGAAAGAGTGTGAGAGACTGACCCACTCAAAACAGTTTTCTGTCATGGAAACACCGATGTAGGGCAAGAAAAGGCATCAGCTAGAACTCGTATATCGCCAAAAGAAAATTTGGATGTGACATGTTACATACGATCTCTCTTTATTTTTTAAATGTGTAAACGACCCTCTGTAGCAACCATCATCTGCCAGTAGCAGCTATGAACGAATTAGTGACATCTCTCGTTCATTCTAAAAGTTATCAGATTTAATGTAGTATAAAAACCAATTATGTGATAAAAGACTGCCGATTTAATTAATATACTGAACCTAGCAATTACTCCGGAAGTAATTTTCATCCTAAGACAATAACAGTTATAAAAATAGTACATAAACAACAGTGGGACAAAAAAACTGACTCTAGATAGGAGAACATTCACCTACTGGCCAACGCGCTTTCATTATTTTTTCCCAGGAATGCGACGACATTCTCCTTATGAGTCACGTCGTCTCGATACAATTTAGTGCATAGCAAAATAAAGAAATCAAGACATTTTTACGTTCCTTTTCATGCCTGAACGCTTCATTAAACCTTTATAAATTCCGTAAGCCCACAAACAGCTTAGGCTTAAGGAGTGCAATTCTGGAAAGTGCAAGTTTGTTTTTTTTTCTGAAATTTTGCTTTCTTCATAGCAATAACTATTCTCGAACAATTTCATTTAAGCTCGTCCTCTAATAAAAAACAAACATGAAAGGGAAAAAAAAAGTTTTCCACAATATTAAATTCTTCTGGCGAGAGAAGTTAAGAGTGCTTCATTATAATTCCATCGTCTCGTTATTTACGCTATAAAAACACCTGAACGAGAGGGGGGTTCTTTTAGGTTTTCGTTTCCCTTTTTTATCCCCACCTTTTCCATTCCTTTGCTTGTTCTTCCTCTCGGCCTCGTCAGAAATCATTCGATTGGAGTTATTTACTGCTACACAGCGCATGCGTAAACAGGCCATTTGCCATTGAGTGCGGATTGTTCGAGCGCTAAGCCGCTTAATGACGGCCAAAAACCCAGCGACAAGAAGAGAAAGCAGGAAGTGGTGCCCGGGAATTCCTCCCATCCCCCCTTTCATTTTTAACGGCTTCCACATCACAAGATTTACTCAAGTGTTATTCCAGCAAGCGAGAGCTAGCAGCCTGCAATTTCTACTATTTACTCGCTCTCATTACCACTTTCGATCCCCCTTTCGGTAGAAAGATGGAAGGAATGAAAGAGAAAAAAAGAAAAAGGAACTAAAGGAGAATGCACTCAGATCGCCGGTTCAAATCCGGTCGCGAATGGTCTTAAATTACTCCGATGTGTGCCATCAAAAAAAGTCCCCTTCCTAGTCGTCTGCCATGCGTCTTATACATTTTACGTAATGGATTTATCAAATGTCAAAGGTTGTTATGCTGTAATTCCACGACTAATCTATTATGTAATGAAATTTTCTCCTCATCGGAGAAAAGAAAAAGAGCAGAGCTTAAGCAAAAGCCTATGTCCTCGATCATTTCTTGATCGATACTAGAAGGGTGCGTCTTTTAATTTCTTCCTTTGGATGCCTTTATTACTTCCTACAGAGCCGCAAAATTTCTATATTTGGAATCAGATACACATATAAAACGATATATACACATTCTTTTATAACACTGACTTCCCCAGCCTAGGTAAATTTTAGGAATTAAAAAGAGCTTTTAACTCAGAATTAGAGAATATTTTCTTCGTTCACTGTCACGGAACAAAACATTTTAAATCAAAAGAACTTTAGAATACGACAGGATCGCCCGCAAGCTAATTAAACAAATACTGACCAACACATGAGTACACATGTGAAGCATATATAAATTTGTTTTAATCTATTTTTATGCAAAATAAATTGAGATCATGTATTCAAGCGTCATTTATCAGAAAAGGAGTTGGATGAGTCTAATCACAGAACTTGATCAGTATGGCGAACAAGAAGGACTAAGCCATAATTAAAGCCACGATTGAAAATAGCCGATTGGATTCTCGAATACACAAAGTTTTCAATCGTTGGAAAAAAAAGAATTCATAGTCTTTGTCTAAAAGGGTAACTGGTTCAAAGACAATCCATCATGAGCGCCGTCATTTAGAACAACTTGTACGGAGATCCGGGAACCTAACTCGTCGGCCTCTGGCCATATGGCGCCGGATGGATGCATTGTATTCTATTAACTAAACTAACTACCTAACTAAACGGGTCAAGTATAAAACAAATGATTTTAACTCAAGAACCATATTTGGCAGAACCATGTACCAGGAATTGAAGCGAATTCAAATCGGTAGTGGTTTGCCTATACAAAAAAAAACAAAAAAAAACCCCTGATTTTTGCGAAGAACAGTAAAGTTCGTCTGCAGTATGTCTGGAACGTCGTGATTGAACACGTGAAATAGATTATGTGATCTGAAGAATCTCCACAGATATATTTTTTTACCTTTGGTAGGCAGACGATTTTGGTGAAAGCACCATATGGATCCAGCGTGCCTTATCGAGACCACTCAAGGCTCTGGTGAGGGTATCTTGATATGGAGATTCTTCTGCTAATATGAAAGTGACCCCCTGACATTCATGGAAGGTCGGGTGCATTCCACGGACTCCTTGAAAAGTGCCGCCGACCAAGTCCATCTGCCAAGTCTATCTTGAAATACTAACCTTCTTCATGGACGATAATGCTGCTGTTGGTTCAGAAGTGGTTCAGCGAACACAAATATGAATTGTCATATACTCTCGCACGAGCACTAAGGGAATGCACCCGGCGAACGCCTGGTCTTCCATTGACTAACAAATCCTTCAACCCCTTATTGACCTTATGCCATCCTGCATACACGCTTTAATTTGGGCCAGAGGGATCCAATAAAATATCAGGTCGTTGCATATCAAATGTCGGATTTCGAGTTGGGTTCCGCGCTTCAGCACGGTTTCCACGTTTAGTAACAAGTACCCATAACAAAGTGGTACATTCCCAGAGATACACCTATCAGCGACCAGCTGCCTGAAATTTGCATGTCTGCAATGATATTTAATAGCGTTTGAACCCAAGCGAAGATAGTCATGACTTCATACGAATTACGTGTGATAATGCATTACGAGTTCAGGTTGAATCACACTGCATCCAACGTCTCTCGAAACATCAATAAGGTATTCGGTGTAGGCACCATAAACGAACGTACCGTCCAACGTTGGTTCCGAAAATTCCGGGCGGGAGTGACGGACCTGGCAAATGAGCCACGCGGCAGACCGCCCAACGTGTTGAATGACGCTGATCTGAAGCGATCTGTGGAAGAGGACCCGTCAAAAACTGTTCGGGACCTTGCAAGGGATCATGCTGTATCAGCGTCGAATGTCAGTAGACACCTTAGGACCATCGGCAAGGTGAAAAAACAGGACAAATGGGTCCCAAGTGAACTTACGGAAAACCAAAAAGAGCGTCGGTTGGAGGTGTGTACGGAATTGCTTTTGCGCCATGAAGAAGCAGAGATTCTTGATCGCATTGTCACCTGCGACGAGAAGTGGCTCCTATACGACAATAGGAAACTGTCAGCACAGTGGCTGGATGCTGATGAACCCCCGCGACAGTTCCCTAAAACCCCGTTGCACCCCAGGAAGCTCATGGTTACAGTTTGATGGAACATCCGTGGTGTAATGGATTACAGCTTCCTGCAGCAGGGAGAGACGATCACCGCTGCGACTTACTGTCGTAAACTATATCGTATGCACACAAAACTGTGTCAGCAACAACCTGCACTTGTGCATCGCAAAGGCGTCCTTCTGCTGCATGACAACACGCGTCCGCACGTTGCACGAACGACTGTGCAGAAGCTATAGGCTCTGGGCTACGAGGTGTTTCCACACACCCTCGTACTCTCCGGACCTCTCCCCTACCGACTACCATCTTTTCCAGAGCCTGGACAATTTTCTCCGGAAGAAAACATTCCTAACCCAAGAAGACGTCGAAAACGCATTCCGGGAATTTATTGAGTCCCGTGACCATGGATTCTATCGGAGAGGGCTCGAGAAGCTGCCAAATCGTTGGCAACAATGTTCGGATGCAATGGGGGTTATTTCGAATAGCACGTGTCCTTTCTAGAGAGCCATTAAAGATGACTTATGCAATCAGACATTTGATATGCAACGACCTGATATTAAACAGATATTTCTAATTCATTGGCTTGTGTGAAGAGCATTTTATACTTCAAATGTTTGATATTGTTGCAAAGTAAAATTAACAATGTCTAACAATTGAAACTGGAAATTTAATTGGACACGCCCAGTCTAACTTTCGTTGGACAGAATATAGCCTACTAAATCCCTGTTCATTTCTTTTCTCACTACAGAACGCTAACATTCTAACAGAAACAAATCACATGTCAAAGAGAATAAACACGTGGATGGAAAAAAAAACGGTAACTATTGAAAAAAGGAGCAGACTTCATTTACCAGCACTCGATGCTGCTACCAAGTTGTCTCAATAAACAAATCCACCTCCCAGAATAACGATTTTGCACTGAATTCCTATTTACTTATGAAGATCGTGTTTACTCCGACGTAAAACCTAAAGCGCTTTCGGGTAAAGAGGAAAATATCTTCTTACTAGAACGCATTTGTGCGTTTCTATTTTGAAGCGTCAGAAAGTTCGCAATTTACCTAATGGCTTCAACCTTCAGAACGTAAACCAAAACTTCTACCAGCTCCCTCCGCTAGTAACTTCTGCTTTTTTTTTACGACAGGCCGAAGAAGAAAAAATTCAAAGTGACTTCAGCAACGACAGATCCCTTTCGGAATTTCAAAACCCCACAACTCTATCTTTACACATCTTTATTACATTTTTTAACTACACAAAACCCTACAATCCCGATCCAATTTTATCAACGACGACTTTCCATCTTCTTTGGCGTTCTCTTAAACATATTTTCTAGTTTTTTCCCCCATTCCACTTTTCATTTTTTTATAACCATTTTTATAGCTTATATGCTAAAAAAGACTCTTTCATTTCTTCTGCATGACGGTTTGGTTCCACAGTTTTCCAATATCTCCTGCTTTTTTTTTTTCCTTTTTCTTTCAGAAGGAAAGAACATAAAACGACAGAAAAGTTTATTTAAGAAAAAAAAAAGAAAAGAAATTCAAAGAGCGACTATCCTGGGGCCAACTCCCTTCTTTCTCTTCTTCTTACCCTTCTGGCAACACGATCCCCCGGTGCCCTCTGGCCATCTCGAGGGACCTCCCACCGGTGATATATAAGGTTGCACCCCCGAAGGGCAGCTTTCGCCAATGGAAAGTGTTCGTGGACGTGTGGGCCTCAACCTTCAAGACAGCTAGTCGATGACACGTTCCTTTTCTCCACCCGCGCAAACCAATATCCGTTGACCGAGGGAAAAACAATTCCCCATTCACACATTCCAAGCAGAGCAGCCGCTTTATTAAATGACCGTCCATCCATATGGAAAAATAAAAAAAAAAATAAAGAAGGAAAAAAATCCCAATCTAACTCTTTTTTCCGAGCGAATGATGTCTTTTAACCCTGTACCGGCCGACAATATAACAAAGAGGAGAAAGTGGAATGAGAGAAAGTTTAATATTTCTTCCAAGCAATAAAACCGAATCGATTAGTCTGTGAATAAGCCATTCGCCTCGCAGAGGAAAAAAACAAATCCATTGGCTACAAAACCACAAAATGGAATGCTTAAAACACAAGCGCTTCTTATTTTTTCTAGAAAATATACAAAACATAAAAATATTTATTTCTCATTAAGAAGCCTACAGAGAAGGTGTATCAAGTCTTCCAAAATGCGCTCATTTAACGTATAAGAAGTCAAAGTCGCTGCAAAGTTACATGTGCAAAACTTAGGTATATTTGTTTGTCCCGTTTAATGCAAAGTAGTTTGAGAAAATGTGATTCAATCAAAACTTAAAAAGATAGTGAATCTAATTACAGAACTTGATAAGCATAGGGAAAAAGAAGGATCTAACTGACTTCGAAAAGGGACTCATTATTGTTGGTGCTCGTTTAGCTGGAGCAATGATTGAAACAACGAAGCAGCTGATTGGATTCACGAAAAGTGTACAATTACTCTTCAAAAAATATTGTATTTGTCACATTGCACTCACAATTCACAACTTTAATTGACTCGAGCAGTGCTATCAACAAAAAATTTTCAGCTACAATTCCTGCAATCTCTGTTCAGTGGGAAAAATGCATTCATCTGGGAATCATTAAATTAATAAGTTTGTTGATGTTTCAAAAAATAGCATACATCAAAGTCTGCTTCAAAAAAATCACTTAATTAGTTTAATTTACTTTTCAAAATTACAGTCATACTTCTGATTGTTATGACTTCAAAAAATATCAAACAAATATTTGATAGCAAGTATTCCTCCTCCTGCCTTCAAAACTGCTCGAATTCTGCGATTCATTAATCTTTCACGCTCTTCCTGAGTAAAAATTGTCCAAACGTCTGTCAAGCAGGATTTCACTTCAACTTTGTTTCCTGGAACCATCTCACGTAACCGACTTAGAATGTCTGGGCTATTGGCTGTCCACTTTAAAACAGTAATGCTGCAATACTAATTAAAGGAACACTGAAAACACTAATCCACATGATAATTTTTATTGACTCAGATGTACATCAGATGTATATAATGAAATGTACATCTGAGTCAATAAAAATTATCATGTGGATTAGTGTTTTCAGTGTTCCTTTAATTAGTATACTGGTGTCCACAGTTTCTGGCTTTTATTGTTTAAGTAATGCTGCTTCTTCGAAACCATTCAGCCACAGCTTTGCATGAGTGCGCCGCTGCCAAATCGTGTTGAAATATGAAATCTTCATCTGCATATAGTTCTTCTGATGAAAGGATCATATATTATGCCAAAATTTCTTCATACACTTCAGAATTCACTGTTGTGTTGATGAAGGCTAGCTTTATGGAAAAACAACACTGATACATCCCAAAACCATGATGCTGACTGGATACTTCACAGATCGCCCTTTATCACCAAATGGCAGAAAAAAATTTGAAGTCATCAATGAAAAGGACCATACGCTACTGATCCGTGGTCCAACGAAAATTATTCTGGGTTTGCGTTGAGAGTGCATTAGTAATTGTTTGCTTTTTGGAACTCTGTACATGTATCCCGACTCTTCAATCGGCGTATCGTTGTACTATAAGAAATAGAGGCTCCGTGCTTCTTCCTTTTTCGTACCAAGGCTCGAGATGACATGAAACGATTCTTTTTGACAATGTTTCGTAAAAGGCTCTGTCAGAACGTGGAATCGTTTTTTCTTTTCTTCCGCATTTCTTTCGTTTATTTTTAACTGCACCTTGTTCTTTGTAATTTTTCAACGTTCTGTTCACTACGGACTAACTACAGTCCAACAATTTTGCGATTTCAATCCGCTTCTTCCTATCTTAATAATACTTCATCATAAACAGGTTTGTTTTTTTTCAACAGGAAGGTCAGTCCTCCATCCCGTTTTCATCATAAATTGACAAAAATACAAAATATCACTCACTTCCTTGCCTGTTTAATGAGCAAGTCCTGATATATGTCCAAAATTTGAATAAACAGACATTAAGCTGCAATAGGCTATTTTTTGAAGCAGATTTTGATATATGGTATTTTTTTTGAAAATGGTTCTCAGAAGAACATTTTTTCACTTAATAGAATGTATGAATTGTAGCTTTATTGACAGAACTGCATGAGTTAGATGTACATTAAAGAATCATAACACAGCACGAGTCAATTTCCTTAATTGACAAATTTGCTAATTTTTGAAGAATAGTTGTATCGAAAGATATCCAAAGTATTTTAACGTTGGAAAAATGATCCAAAGTCTTTGTCTAAAAGGAGGTTACTGTGGCTCAAGGGCAATCAATTAAAGCGAGACAGCCTCGTTTAAAAGGAACACTTTAAAATTGGCCCATATCTGACAGAACGAAACGCCGGGAACTGAAGCGGATCCAAATCGGCAGTCGCATACCTACAATACCAAAAATCCCTGATTTCTGCAGAGAACAGGAAAGTTTCGGCTGGGTGATGGGACCTTTCAGCAGGTCAATGCTCCATTTCATAAGGCCGAAATATCACCGAATGATTCAAAGAAAACGCAGTGACTTTGCGATGATCGATTGGCCAGCGGTCACCCAATCTCATGCCACTCGAATAATTCCGTCATTCACATCTATAACCGATTACTACTATGTAACCCTGGACTGGCATATAGGGAGAAGAATCCCAGCAGTTTGTAGAAACACGGGGGAGTAATACCGTATTAGGTGGGACTCCTAATAAATAAGCTGACTGTCAGTGGCTTGTCAAAGATATAAAAGGTCATTCCCAATACATACTAATGTTGAACTTGGCAAATGGTAACCCTCGCCTGTATAAAACAAATCAAGCCTTCATGACGCATATGGAAGGCAATGAAGGTGTACATCTCCTGAGGAAGTTTGACCGATAGATCTATATCTCAGCTATTTTGAGAGAAAAACAGAAAGATCTTATAACCTCGTCGTACATCGCGGACGTTAAAAATGCAACGGCCAAGTAAAGTCTCTCTTTCCTAGATAGCTATCTTGAAACTATTAAATGAAAAAGCAGATCGTTACGAAATTTTGAAATGAACTTTTTTCTCAATTTTAATGATAAGCCCTCAAGAAACTCGACACCTGTTTTCAAACATTTTTTCCAGGAAGCTCAATGGAAAAGAGGCCAGGAGAAAAAATTAATTAAATTCTGCTTTCTTTCTTGTAATTCTCTTCTCCCTCTGCAATCGAAATGCTCTGGAGAACAAATGAAAAGATAATGGCAACGAGAAAGGGAAGAAGGGAAGGAGTGGGGGGATGGAAAGAGGATGGAATTCGGAGCACGGTTGCCTTTCTTAAACCCAAGTCAATACAAAAGAGACAGGGAGACAAGGGAGGGTTGCTCGTTTCCACTCATTGTCTTTACCTCTGTCTAAACCGCAGAATCCATTCGACTCTAATTCTCCATCCACTCACCACAGCAAACCCTTCCAAGACCAACGCTTCCGCACGAAATCTTCTCTGGCAATTTCACTCGCCAAGGCAACGTGGACGACGAAACGAGATGTCACGAAAGGAAATGCTTACTTACCTTACGCGACATGCATGTGCGATGAGTAATGTGCAGTGATAAAAGTAACGAAAACAACAGCAATGAAGAAAGTTTACTTCAACAAAACGTGCCTACTGTAAACATTCATCCTTGATATGGAGTGCGTACAATTTCAAGAGTTCCAGAATTATTCCGGGCTTTATTCAAGATTTTTTTAAATATTTTTATGAAAACAGAATGAAAATGAAGGACAAGAATTATATACTGTCTAATTTCTTAAGGCCTTTAGATTACCGTGCCGCATGGTAGACGATACGACCTACCGAGGACAAGCAGAAGACGACCACGGGATTGATGGCGATCGTGGCCAGTAGAGTGTGGCTAGAATCGTCCAGCTTAACAACAACAGACATTGGCGAATATAATATTCACAGCCAAAACAGAATGTAACAGCGTTCTTTAACTTTGGATATGGGAGCAGAACACTTATCAGAGTACCCTTATTAGGGCCACAACTCAAGACAACGACTCACGCGGGTTCGCTACATGAATATGCGGCGTGGATCGATAGGTCACGGTTCCTGTTATTTCTGACTGAAGGCAAATTGACTCCATAAAACCACTGTTTGCACCAGTCTCAGAGCCTATTGGTACGCCTAAACACATAACCATTTGCCATTCTTCACGGAGATAATCTAGCATGACATACACCTCCAAAACGATGAGATATTCTGGCATGACATACAATGAGCTTGATTTGCCCAGAACTGACTCGCGGAGTATTCTGTACGGTTCTGACGAGTAGAGGTACCCATTAAGTTTAATGAAGCTTAGCGCTACTCATTCATGTATTCGAGTTTGATGACACGCATTTAAGTTATATTTTAAGAAAGAGGAAAAGTGTGTTAATTTTTAATTTTACATTTTTAATTAAAAATTAATTTATATAAATGTTGGGGGTTACTTGAACATTTTGTCCGTTACGAATCATGACATGACCCAATCGAACATTTACGGGATATGCCGGAAAGGTCTATTGACATTCTTCAACTGTAGGATCTATCCAGGATGAGTGATCATTTCTCCATAGTTTTTTAAACACTTATTGAATCGATGCGACGCCGAGTGGCTGCTTGATGCCGGGATTCGAGAATCTTACACGAGGATCTTATACTTTTCCATGATTTTCAATGAAATATTCGATTGGCACTATTAAACGGGCTTAATTAGTAATAAATCATGCCCATAAATGGAATTAAAAAGATCACGCATTAAATCACGACAACATGTTTCCATATCATTAAACTACCTCTATTACCTGAACAACCGATATCTAAACTGGTGGTGCCAGTAACTAATGCAGGTTTCTCTATTTGTGCTGAAAGAGCAGTGTCATCAGAGAACCATTCATATTCTGTACATTCCGTATGTCCATATTACCATAGCAATTCCTGTTGGCGCTACCATATGGCGTTTTTGGTGGCGTTTGCAGGACATCGCATATGCTGTTGGATAGCGAGAGTCTTATTAACAATGAGAACATGTAATAATTATTTGCTCCAGACAATAGAGAGTTTGCGGCAATGAATTTTCCCTTACGTCTCATCAGAGTTATGCATAACATAAGGTTTTGTTCCAAACAAGCTGGTTGCGGTATGCAAACCTTGCATACCTTATAAATTGGTCAAATGATGAGGTCAGAGGTAAAATTATATTTGCAAATGAAGTTAAATTATTCGTTCACGTTTCTTAATTGCTCCACATTTGTTAATCTAAATTTCGTTTGTCTTCGTGGCGTTTTAGCAGATCTAAATGATTTATCTGGTAAATTCTTTAAAATTTAGATAGATACATTTAAGTAATTAAGTGGCGCAGGTCGAATCTAAGTAGGTGTTCCACAAGAGTGATGGCTCCTTTTCATCTCTCTCATTTGTTGACATTTGACTTTTCGGTTCAAGCTTGGAAATAACAACAAACATTGAAAGAGAAGTAAACAAACACTCCCAACGCTATGACCAGACAAGAAAAGAGAACTCTAAGAAAAATATAAAAGGGAGAGGAGAGAAGATAAAGTGCAAATGGAAGCCAAAAGAGAAAAAAAAAATAAAAAAGGAGAAAGGAGGGCAAAAAAGAAAGAAAAGAAAGATGAAAAGGACCCAACTCTCATTATCAGCTGACTTTCTCTGCAGCCTTGATCCCCCAAAGCAAACACCCGACATGTTTCTGGTGTGGCATGCGACGCATAAACAACCTCCTGACGTCATCGACAGGAGACAAAAGAAGGAAAAGAAATGGGGAAAAAAAACATATGAAGGGAGAGATGAACGACGACAAAAAATGAAAGTGGGAAGAGTGATTTGTCGTCTTTTTTAAATAAAAAGAAAAATCACAAATATAGGTATCGTGTAACGCTAGACTGAGAATGACTTTTAATTTAAATATAAAAAAAAACTGAAATAATGGTTAAGATTTTTACAAACGTCAAAGAAAGAACAATAATGAGGAATTGTCCTCATCAAAACTTTAAAAAACGAAAAACAAATGAACTATTGTCTTTAAAACATACAAATGACTGCGGCTTTTATTCTCTCTATTGTCCCTGAATCAAAAAATTGGCTCATGACGCTATAAATGTACGAGTAGGCATGCCGTTCCAATTCCGCTGAAAGCTTGGGTTATTTTTTATGAAAACAATTTATCTAAACATAAATTTTCTCGAGCTTCATTGAGCAGCCACAGCACCACGCCTTAATCGTAGACAGCACATAGAAAAAAAATCCAACTTACATCATCCCAATCAAACTTTATTTCTTCTCACAATCATTATTTTCTCCATACAGCCCCAAACTCTGAAAACTAAACAACCTCAGTTATTCCTTTACTTGATCCTGGCGCACATTTCTTAGTCTTTCTCTCCAAGATTTCCCATTTACATAGCCAGACGTTCATCGCCCATCCATACCATGTGTTCAAATCATCTCAAATCAGACTAAATTCATTACAATTTCCTTTACTCCACATAATTATTAATCGGGACACGGTTTTATCAATTCTCACTAGCCAAACGTATTAAAAATTTCATCTCCACACCAATCCAAGTATTTCTGATGCTTCTTCTGCAATATCCAGTTTCACTTCATACAATGCCTCCCAAAATCCTTTAATGAGTTTCACTTGCTGAAAAACTGTGTTAAGTAAAAACTGGTAAAAGTGTTATGATGTCATATGCATATCAGTTGAGTATAAAGTAGTTTATAATCTTAGATTAAACTGGACTTAAATTACAAATAAATCCCTTTTAAAAAATTGGGTTTATTAAAATGGAACGATTGGGAGGAACTGGACGCTGACAACGAATGATTATAACAATGCAAATTTCTAATTACATGTCAATGAGGAAGCTAGTGAAAAAGGCAGCTACAATGAAATTGTGTCATTTCTGCAGATTTGTAGAGCCAAAAAAGATATCGTGTGTCCGATTGATAGATCAAACCTGAGCGTATCTCAGCCTTTCTTCAACAAGGATTGAGCGTTTGTTAAATATTTGCGAAAAACGTTGGAGTAAGTAAATCAACGGTATCTAGAGGTAAAAAGACGTTATCTTCCAAATCGTTGGAATCAAAGAAGTGACCGAAAGCGTGCCTTAACAGTGTGTAATCAACAATATGTTGTAGGGTCGGTACAAGCGGAAGGGCAACTATTGGGTTGTTTCATAAGTATTTGGCCGAATTTGATGGAAAGAAAAAGACACCAGAAACAAGGAAAGGAATAAATTTCATTAAGTGAAATATCGGCCCTCAGCAGCTATACATTGTGCCCAAAGTGTTGGCAATGAAAAAATGCCACGGTGACAGAATTCGGCATTACAATGTTCCAAAAAACTGGTGACAGCAGTAATGACAGCATTTCGATCAGTGAATATTTGTCCTCCAAGAAATTGTCCAAATGACGAAACATGTGTAAATCGCTTGGGGCCAAGTCTGTGAATACGCAGGAAGAGGGAAAAACTCGTACCAAGCATTAAGTTTTTGCAGTGTTGCAAGAGACACATATGGACCAGCACCATCTTGGAAGAACATCGGACCTGCACGATTCACCGGTGACGATTGTTTTGTTGTTTTGTTCGCAATTTCTGATGGCAATCGTCCAGTTGACGGCAGTAAACTTCGCTGCTGATCGTTTGTCCCCGTGGCAGAAATTCAAAATGCACCACACTCTTGGATATCCATCACACAGATGAGAAGTTTGTTTGGATGCAACTCAGGTTTTGGGTGTTGTTTCGGTGTTTCCCTTTTATTCAGCCACTGAGATTATCGTTTTCTGTTATGTAGAGCACCCATTTTTCGTAAGGCTTAAGGAAAGTAGCCTAAGCGAAATCGGCCAATACTTATGAAACAACCCAATACAAGTGAGGATATTAGTGTGTCAATAGTTCGGAGATGCTTAACTGAAAATGGTATGAACCATACTAATATTGGATGCATTACTGATTTGGACCAAGAATAAAGTCTGTGATTCCGAACTGAATGACTGGAGCAATTTACACAGAAATGCTGAAGAATTATTTTCTTTCAACTATATAAGGGTATAAAATAGCAAGAGGAGACTGTTACCAATATGATAATGATCCAAAGCATACCTCAATTTGTCTGCCAAGTGGATTCAAGAGAATAAGATTGTCTTCTGGAGTGGATATCTAAGCATATATATCTCAGTCTCTTGATCTAAATCCGACTGAACATATGGGTGTTATCTTAAACCACGTTCAGATTACTCTGACATTCCAAACTCTTATTCATGAATTTGGCTTCGAGTGGAAAGAGAATGGGACAACATTACTCCAAAAGATTGCCAAAATCTAATTGACTCTATGCCGAATAGCATTTAAGCCATTTTGAAAGCCAAAGGAGATTACACTAAATATTAAAGAGTTAATTTTGTTTATCTTCTACATTAGATATTGACATTTTAAATTCGCATTAAATATCTCCGTATGTTTTGTGTAGCTATTTGTTTTAGGATGGGAAATAAAAATGCAATTTTTCTCCTAAAACTGATTGTTTCGAATTTATTTGTTGTACGAAGGGCATTTGCATTATTATGTGCACTGGGAGAATTTTGGGAGGCTGTATGTTAATTTCTCATTCCTTGCATGCATAATGTGATGAAAAGTTTCCGGACATCTGTACTGCTGCGCAGTAACTATGATTTCACGAAAATCAGCAAATATGGTGTTGAACTTCCCTTTGCTTTTATTATGGCCTCTACTCTAGTACATAGTCATCGCTCCAATTCCTTCCAAAGTTTTCAGTGGTATTTATATCGTAGCTCTGTGCAAGCCATTCTATTTCTGCAAGTACATTTGGAAAATCCTGTACACACCTTGCTTTGTGATAAAGAGCATTCTCAGGTTGGTACAGGAATGACAATTCTAAATTTTTGCCACAATGTTCTTGGGCACCACGCACTCGGCCATCTGATTGCCAAATCGTGTACTGAAATTCGTCGCTCCATAAGACAAGTTTCCATCTTCCGTGGTCCAGTTTCAGTCGGTTGTGCACCTTTCTAGACGTCACTTCCCTTTGATTCTGCTGATTTGGGGCTTCTGAGCGGCAGCACGGCATAGGAACGTATAGACCTCGATTCTCGGCAAATTCTAATTGTACTGGCAGTACCGGAAATTTATCAGGTGAAGACTTCCAAACTGTATCTTGTCACATCGAGAAACTATATCTGCCATTGAGGATCGAAACTACGGTTTACTTTAAATGGCGATCTGAAAGGCTTTCAGTATAATACTCTCTGTACTTTCTATTGGCGGTCTGGCCAAAACTCCATCCGCTGAATAGCTTCATTTTAGAGAATTTTATCGACCTGTGCAGCCCCATGTGGGCAAACATTATCGAACATAAAAGAACTGCGGATAAAAGCCTCTGAAAAGCCCAACACAAGGTTCTGAGATGTCGTCCTTGCGACGTTGACAAGTCACAGGCCTTTCTAAACATCTAAAGACGATTTCTTTCTTAAAGAATTCTTTATTTTTTTAAAAATTCAGATTATTTTTATCATACTATCTTTATTTTATCAAGTATGAATTTTAATAAAATATTTTAATTATTTTCTCGTTTAATTGAGTTGTAAAATTAAATCTTGTAACTTTATATAATTTTTTTCATTAACTATATCCCCCAGCTGAAAACAAAACATTTACTATCTTGTAACTCAGTTAATATTTCTATACCTTATGCAGAATCGATTACAATATATTCAGAAGATTTCCTGAGGCACCTTGTACTTTTCTTTAAAATTTAAAACTTCTAATCTTAGATTATGCGCATTTGGTTCTCTAAACTTACATGCCATGTCCATTTCAAAATATTTCCTTCAATTTAATATTTTCATTTAATTTATAATATTTTCCTTTCTTCAATTTAAATTAAATGATTACACCGATAATACTACATATTGAATAGACTAACAGAGGGAAGGTGGATAAGTTCAAGCCAAATTGATAATTAAAAAAAAAATTGTAAGTGAAAAAAGTTAAACTTTATTTAAAAAAATATGATTAACCAAGAGCAAGATTTTTAAGAATTTTCAAAATGAAAGATCAAAAATAAGTTTGCTAGAACAAGAAGTTATCAATGCCTTCATCAATCCACCTTACCCCCTGGACACCGGGGTAAATGTCTATAATGTTGTTAATGACCGATCAGTGAGGCTATGCCTTTATTCAATAGCCTTTACTGAACACCTCCACCAACCAAAACACTACGTTTTTACAATCGTTATTCAAATTTGTAGATCAGAATGACTTTTATCGTGTCTTTGATGGTAGGGAGTTTAGTCACCAAGCTAGATGCTATTGCTTGCAGAAAATTTTTTTCCTTCCCTTTGATCGCGGCCGAAATCGATGGAATCGGAAATAACTAAAGCACAAATATCGTCGTCTAGTGAAAATGAACGAAAACCGATTAAAAAAATTTTTTTCGCGGTAACAGCTTAACATTATTCACCTTCCCTCGTTATCCACCTTCCCCCGGGTTACTCAAATCGCATATTACTTTTGGACCCCAGTTACATAAATCTGAAATAAAGAACGTAGATGACCTCATATGCATCAGAAAGATACATTAGGACGAAACGCTTTACGCTCACCGACCATCATCGTTCTTTACAAAATACAGAATAATAATGAAACCAAACATTAGTATAAATTAACCTATTTCAACCAGATCACTTACTGAATTACTAACCTCCTATGGAAGAAAGGGTCCAAGATAGCCATTAAAACCAAAATCTGAACAAAAGATGCGTTAAGAACAAAGACCTCATCCAAGTGAAGGACATGTTCGATAAAACAGGAATTTACCGGCTTAGATGTAACGCCTATGATATGTTTTACTGAGGTGTACAAAGCTCTCCTTTAGAAATTGGTAAAAACGGCATCCAGCTGCCATTAGAGTGGACCCGGAAAAATCTAACTGCGGACAACCACATTACGAACTTAAGGCACCAATTCGGTACAATAAATAAAGTCATGGACGTCGTTCACTTATGCCACGACCCGATGAAGTGTTAGAAAAACTTGAAATTCAACTAGCCAAAGCCAATAAAAGCGACAAGCTTATTAATGTACAGGCTAACAATGATATTGGTCCCCTCATCAAAGGAGGCAAAAAATTAATAAAATCTTGCAAACATTTCAAGAATGAGCTTTATCTGTGGCGCAGTAGTAGTTATAAATTAGTGAAATTTGAAGAGTTAATCCTTATTCAAATTATCGTGCAAACGGCGGACAGCCGGACGGATAAACTTAAAGACCAAACGTGCATTCTTATACAGGGCGTCCCTAAAAGGACTCCCTGATTTTAAGAGTAAATATCTCGGAAACGGAGATCGATAGAAAAATGAAACAAGCAGTATGTCTATTTCGAAAGCCGTAAAAACCTAACACAGAAGTTTCAAAGTTAGTTGCAAATGTTGGCGAGGTGGCGCTGTACGTATCGTACTGAAATTTCGTTCTTTGTTTGCGCCATCTGTGCTGCGAAAGGTGCACATTTTGAATCGACTGTGATGTTTTTGCAATTGCTGTTTGCAAAAGGCAGTTTATAACCTATTTCTCGGAACAGTACTATGACTACAGCGTACAGCGCCATCTGTCGGCAACATTTGCAACAACTGTAATTTGTAACTAAGTTTGAAACTTCTGTATCAGATTTTTACGGCTTTCGAAATAAATATACCACTTGTTTCATTATTCTTTCGATCTCCATTTCCGTATTTACCCTTAAAATCAGGGAGTCCTTTTTCTTAAAAAAGTAAAGACTGGTGAAGTCAATGATTGATACGAATTTCGTCCAAATAAGTCTCTTACTGCTGCAGAACAGACCCTTTACGTTCTATGTTATATGCCGAGTTCATAAAGTTTAAATGTTAAATGCATCATACCCATTTTTCAAGCCATGATAGTAAAACAACTACCGTAACTACGATTTTTAATTTTTGATGGTTATGAGTTGTTCACATGATTTGGAATACAAGATTTTTGTTGTAAATTTTCCTTCTATTTCTAGGTCAAGGTAAATTTCCCTTCAAAGCTAAAATTAATTTTTTTAATATTCGTTGCTTAGTTAACGTATATAAAAACTTAAAGTAGTTAATTTAATAGTGAAATTAAAATCGTAATACTATCCATTTTATATCCATCATGATGATGACCCGTACAGCAATCTACAAAGGAGATACTATGACTCAGCAATGAAAGGTCTTTCCAACTCCATTTCATTTCGATTGAACTTGACATTGTTTCTCCAACATCAACAACCTCCTTTTAAAAATACTCTTTAAAATCTGCAGGACAATGGGATCGTACAGCCAAGGAAACGAGACAATGACTCAGCTGTTCCTTTTAAAGTTCAAAAGTAACGAGGATGGCATCATCAAATTGTTAAATGTGCAAATTAACGCAGACCATTGCAATTAGCTCTAAGTCCACCAGAACATCGCTCTATTATCCAATCCTACTACTAACGCAAGAGCTATTTTTCCCATTCCACATTGTTACAATTTGCCTGCGATGTAAATTTCCGAGGTCGATGCGCCGAGTGCATTCTGTGGGTGTAAAAACGGCATTCTTTGTGAACCCACTCACGTTAAAGGACAACAGATTAAAATCAACAACAAATCCTCAGTTACAAATAAACGATCCTAACGAATAAAAAGGAACAAAGAACGTTTCTGATAAAGACGGAAAAAAACTTTTGCGAACAATTTTTAAGGAGGCTTCGGCTTCCGAAGAATAAGACAGAATATAAAATAAAAAATAAATAAATTTAAAATTTTCTTATCCAGCTGATTCGTTAAAATTATACTTAAAACCTTCAAAAAATGTGACGCAAATGCTTGTCGTAATTATTCACCACCATAACCAAAAGAGAAAAGTGAATATCCTTTCAAGATAAAGGGATCTTAGCATTTTAAGGCGACTCTTCAACTTTGTCGGTTCGTTGCCATGTTGCCGGATATAATTTAATCGAGGCATTCTCCACCAATATCTCCTTTTGAAAAATTGCTTCAGACATTGCAAGTGGTTCCACAGGCTCAACGTTAATGACGCATCCCACTTAATAACACAGCAGCAGCGACCAATTCCTCCAAAAGCTTTCTGGTGTTTCTTTTTTTTCCCGTAATATAATAGAAAGTGAATGGAAAGAAAACGCTTTCATTTTTCTCCTTTATTGAAAGCAAAATGAAAATCCATTTTATACAATATGCCCATAAGATGCGGTTTACCGTTCTTTTAACGACGCAAATTCCTCTTTAATTAATCCGAAGAACAACCCAAAATTTTTTTATAATTCTCGCAGATTCTATAATGTCAAAATTAAGTAATTCAATTTGCTTAATACTCATATTATTAACAAAAGAAATTCAAATCAAGACTATTTCTGTTAACCTTGGATATAGCGCATGACCCCAGATGAAGGTTCAACAAGGCATGCGACAGTCTAATTGCTGAATAAATTTCACTAATAAATGAATTTTTCAACTGGTTTTGACCTCTTTTAAATTAGGCAACAAAGTTTCAAATGTTATAAATTAAAATAATTTATTTCTTCATAATGCTGTTTATGTTAAATGATAAGCAAACATTACAACGCGCTTCAGTAACATCTTCGTAATATGAAAAACGTAAAAATTACATGAGCTATCGATTCATTTCCCCTCCATCAGCATCTACAATGAACGGAGAAAAGTAAATAAATAAACAGAAAATTACAGATCAAATCGAATCAGCTAAATAAAATACCTCAGCTATTAGAAACACATTCGATGTATTTATTTACTTTCACTCATTAACCATTCATATGAAAACATTGCCTTGAGGCTCCACCTGTTCAGACTTTTTTCGAAGTCTTTATTTAACTTGTAGTGCACGGGAAGTCATAAACACGAAGTAATGAACCCTTCGTGAGCAAGGAAATAAATTCAAAGTGGAAGTTGCCTAATCGATATCACTTAGATAAACTAGGAAGAAGGGCTTCTTATCATTGCTGTTTCTTTTGTGCACCCCCATTTCTCTCTCTTTCTTTCTCTCTCTCTCAGTTGCAGGTCTCCTTTCATGCGGCATTGGCGGTGCTTCCTCTTTTACGCCCCCCCCCCCAAAAAAAATAAGACAAAAATAAAATGAACTAAATTGAATTGCGAGTCTGTAACGGGATAAAGATCTCGAATGAAAACTAAATTAGTCTGTTTTTACCCCCTTTACTATCCTTATTGTTATTTTGAATAGGCCAATCTCGGATCAAGTCCGGAAGCCAAGTATTCTAGAGGCTGACACAAAATAAGGCCAATTTGCTGAAGTGAAAGGACGTGATGACATTAATGTCAGTGAAAATATTAATATCTGGGTGCAGGAATTTTCTTAGTATACAACAAGGCTTAAGATCGCAGCTTTCTGTATTGAATACGTGTGGATTGATATTCGGTGTTGACGCGTTTTTGTGTAACGTGTGGAATAACCCGCGGCAGAAAGAACGACAGGGAAAATGTGTACACCATTAGTTCACAGTGACAATTTATTACTCTATATCTACTGTTTGCCAATGAATGTCTTTTGCCAATTACGTGTACAGGGAATGGAAATCAATTATGCAAGGCTAATCAAGAATTTGGTACCACTTTTATAGATCATTCAAAAAGATGCTTCCACCTATGTGGATCGATATGCTTTTATTCAACACAGATATACGACGGAAAGCTATTAAGTAATCACAAATGGTAATTTAAAAAATACTAAGTGGGATAGGAATGTGAAACACAGATAGATTTGTAAGTTATTATCTTCTTATTTCTCAGCCTAATCCCCGCTGTTGGTAATGCTTTTTGTCTCATTGTTGTTCTTGTCCTTCCATACTTTCACAATAGAAAACTGGATTTTTCAATCCATTTTTCTACGAATCCGGGTCGCAGAATTTTTCCTTCCATTTTTCAATTGAAAAATCATTACCTATGCTTGGAGACGTATCTCCAGTTAATAATTATTATTATTCAGAAAACTGGACTTTGCTGGCTGGGACAGTTTTGGCCTTCACTTTCAACCTCCTCGTCATTTGCTTTTTTCTGAGCGGTTTCCATCTATTTGGTCCGCTCTAAAACTATCGTGCAGATAACAAACAGATTGAAAGCGAAGTGCAAAACTGACTCAAGTCAGCAAAGAGCAGTTTTCTACTGAGAAAGTATGAAAGGACTAGAACATCAATGGGACAAAAAGCATTAACAACAGCGGGGATTAGGATGAGAAATAATAAATAACCTGCAAATCTAACTGTGTTTCACATACCTATCCCACTTAGTATATTTTAAATCACCATTTGCGACTTACTTACTGACTTCCCTTCGTACATTTGATTCACCATAGCTGGTCGATGCTTTTCTATAGTTAATCAGCTAACAGCTTGTGATATGCGCTCCTTAAGGTACTAATTTTGTGAGATTGCTGAAATACACGTCTTCCTCGATGATTTCTCCATGATCATACAAGAGGGAATATCTTTGTTACGAAGAATGGACTTATCAGTTATTCATCTGTATTATTATATACGTGAAAGATAACGGGCCTAGTCAAGAAGAAATAGTTTATTTTAACGTTTCAGAAACGAATCAGCCGTTTCAGGAAGAAAAAAAAACAATATACGATAAAATAAGCATTATCAATTACTATCACACCCTACTTCTACTCAAACAAAGCCTACGAACATCATCAGTACAAAGTATCTTCAGTGTAATTTGATATAGAGGAATCACGTTCAAGAATTTGTACCAAATCTTCCATGGACAATGAACAATAAATTCAATTTTTAATAAATTATTTAAATGAAATAAGCATTACTTTTAATTATGAGGAAGGATTTAGATTAGCATATGAAGAAAATTTCAAATTTGAACCTTTATCAGACTCAACGAATTTTCCTTATCAAAAGGTAAATAGAACGTTATTTTAAAATTAAATATTCGCACGCAAATATTTTAGTAGTCATCATCGATTTATTTTTATTATTTCTTAGTATAAAAGAAATCTTAATTTTATAGAATGTCAAAATATTTTTAAAGATTTCACTTCAACAGTGCCTTTAAAACCACGAACACTAGCAAAAAATATCCTGCAAAGAAGGAGCACAAACTCAAATCTTGAAGAAAAAATAGTGTTATTTATTAATTCTAAACACATGGATGATAAATCAACATACTCTAAACACACATTCTACATGAAAACACCAAGTCTCTAAAATTAACGAAGCTTTACAGTTATTAAAAGATGTACTAATGATTATAAATGTGACTTTTTAGAAGATTTAGAAATTACAGAACCAAAAAAAATCGCAAGCAATATATGTATCACAGCCCCCGAAGATGACTGGTCACATGTTATTTAACTGATAAAATATCTTAACCTCAAAATTAAAAGCCGATTTCTTAATAATTAAACTGTATAACTACACTCTGAAGTTAACGCCATAATTTATTAAATTTGGGAAACAATTTCCCTTTGATGCATTCCCCGAATGACTGTCATACTTCTTCATAAAAAAAAGTAAAGGTCCGAGGATTCTAATTAAAATGTTATCATCTGAAAACCATCAAGAAGAAAATTCATTCTACACAGATAAATTTTAAGTTAATTAAAACATCATTTTCCTAAATGCCTTTCCTAATAATGGCAAGTCCTTATACTTTTAGTTTTGATAGCGTCATAACTCTTTCTCATTCCATGAAGATGGTGGAAGACAAAAACAATGGGGCGCCATCTTTAATTTATTGATCGTTTGATTTAAAAAAAAAAAAGCCCTCTCTTTATCGCTCTCAGGATACGCATCAGTAAAAAACATCTGAAGGCAAGTTTGCGAAATATGTTTACCATAAAGAGGAGATCTATCATTAATATAGATTCAACCGTCAATATTTTGCTACAATCTAGGAATGAAAACAGTCTTCTTGTTAAAATGCAGCAACGCATTTTGCGTTATTTATTTTTAATTAAAAATTCGAACTTAAATATCACATCGTAACTGGAATATTCTTGATGCGGTTTGTTTTTTTTTTGTTTTTTTTTTTTTTGAAATTATGAAAACATGGAAAAAATACCCCTAGATCCAATAAACCACTTTTTTTTATCCTCAGGATAAATCATATAGGACAATTAACGGAAACTCGATTCTCAGCACAATTTGCTATCTACAATGACCGCATCCTACCTCAGGCATGTTTGTTCGCAGCTCTGCTAATGATGTAGTGTCGAATCTTCTCGATTTTTCACAGAACATTTAATAATAGGGATTGAAGTCGCTAGACTCCAGGTGCTTAGCGAGTACCCCATATTTGAAGAATCCTTTGGGTCGCATTGTTATTTAATATATTACACCCTCTTTCTAGAGTATCGCCAGACAAACATCACCTAACACTTTCCCATTAAAAAACGTGAAAATATGCCGCAACTTAAGAACCACCCGCCTTACGACCTTCGAAGTCATGACCATCATCCATTAACGTTAATTAAGAGATAATTTAGATAATATACATAATAATCGCGTTGATGGTCTTTATCTTCATTATCATTCATTTCTAATGGAAGAATAAACAAAAAGTCCCTATTACTGTAATATATGGAACAACAGCTTCATAGAATTGTCATCGTCAATATTTCGTCGCCGCAGCCGACGAGAAAGACAGGCGGCGGCACTGAAAAATCACCTGACCATGGTAGTCTGAGCAACAATCCAACCTTCATTGTCTCATCTGGAATTTTAACAACGAAGGTAGGATTGTTGCTCAGATACTATGATCACACCACCGATTCAGGCGATTTTTCAGTGACGCGGCTTGTCTTTCTCGTCGACTGCACGCGTCGTCAATGTAACTACGAGGATTGTTTAATAGAAACACGTTTCATGTGCATTGTTTAAGTATTAGTGAGGTATCTGTCCCACATCTTAGCTATTTGCTTCTTTCTAAGAGTCGGGATTAAGTTAGAAGATGGCGTTCATGATAGACAATCCGTCCAAAGATAATCTGCATGCTATTCTTTGAATAAAATTGCTTCCCAGCCTCTAAATATGTATCTATTGAATAATCCTGGTATGTAATTCCTCAAGAAATAGAAAAATTAATACTGTATACAGCATGAATCTTTAAAAAAAAACCTTCAAAATTTTAAATTGCAATAAAAATAACAATTTGTCATCACTGTAATATTAATCACGAAACATTGCATGTGTACTGCGCAAAATACATTGATCTAGAGTTCACGACTCACATTTACATAAACAGATTAACTTAATTCAACAAAGTAAGCTACAATTGAAAGGAAGCCAGTAAGGTTTCGTTAACGATACATCATAATAGCAGAAGAATGTTTGCCCTACAGAAACATGCTTACAACGTGCAAAGTTAGTTTCACTAACCAACAACTTTACACCCGAGTTTGGACCAATGTTAGCGAAATTTGGAACACCGCCAAACGATTAACTGCAGCTCACTTTGTTGAAATAATTTAATTTGTTTAAAAACTGGAATCTCACAAAATATGAGTCGTAAATTCTGGACTCCATTGATAGTGTGTACTACACATATTATGTCGCTTTATCGAATTTTGACCAGATGGAGCATGATCCAAGATCGAGGGATATCTGTACAAACGCGCTATTACTATAGAAGAAGCTAATAAAATATGTGATGTGATCGTGTCACCTTGTTAAAATATATGAAAAAATTAAATACATCCTATCAGTTCAGTTTATTCATGTATCCATCCATTCAGGCAATTATTCTGGGTTTAGGCCTACTTCTATCAGATATACATTTTATTTTTTTTTCCTTATTGTGAGAATCTGTTACTAAACTAGTAATTTTTTCAGTTACATTAACCTTTTCTAAGATAAGTAAAAATTGTTAAAATTTATATGATAAAATTCTTTATTCCTATTATAAGAAGTGCTTATTTCGTCATAAGGAAAATCTTCACGAATGAACATAAAATTTGAGAGGGAAGATTATTTTTACTACATAACATGAAGACATTCACACTTTAAAGTTACCAAATGTTATTTCCACCGCATCTACCCATAATGTAACATTTTATGACACGTTTTATCTTTGTTAACATCGCCAATTTCCTCTATTTTATCTACATCTACAAACAGTATAACGAACTTCCTCGTTCAAAACGCAAACAGATCCTCCTCTCCAATCTCTGGATTGCCATGAATTTTAAAATCGCCTTTAATTAAATCAGTTTATTGACAAATCTGAGACACTAAAATAAGAAAACTTTATCTAAGGAAATTCATTACTCAGTTTAACGCCTGTTACTATAAAAGCGATCCAAAGGATTGCAAAATTCTTCCTTCGTCTTAGCTTGCTTCAGTCTAGACATTTCGTTATAATGAAAATTAATTAAAGAAAGCGAAAATGGAATCGAGTCGAGGGCGGAATTCTTAAGTGCATGAGAGCTTCTTGTAATAAGAGCCTGCTGCAGTACTCTTAACATAGGAAACCAGCGCATTACGAAACAGGAAAACGGCTCTCCTTTCCAGAAACATGAAATTTTTTTTCTCGTTTACTTTAATAAAATCTTATGAATAAAAGATAATCAAGAAATTTACGCAACCGCACAACGGTTCATGTAAGATGTCTTAAACTCCCACATCCTGTAAGTGTTCTTTACTTCTTAAAATGTCCTTACTTAATTTTTTTAAAATATTTTCAGTGTTGATTATAAACTACGTAAATAACCAGATTTACATAAGAAGAATGTTTTCGTTCGATACATAGCTCCACTTACATAAAATTTCTGAGTACGTTTTTGATAATTCCTTCATAACAATAACTTTATTATGTAAAATGCACATTGCTCCTTGGTACGTGTTGATCGTTTTGTGAAACGAGTTATTTATCGCAGAAGTAAACGAAAGTCCGGCGCGATCGATTGATTATTCATCAATAAAACATGCGCCGAGCGAATCCAATATGGAAATTTCAATTCCTGGCGGCGACGAGATTAGCAGTCGGTCGACCCCCGGCCTATCCAAGCTGCAGCTGATGCTTACGCCACCAAGGAGGATAAACGCAAAGAGAGCCATGGTCTCTAATCGGCGTTTCCAATGATCGCAAAGGGCGACGTACATTTAGCCACCAAATGTTTCTCAATAGATACAAAACCGATTAGTCCGATTAAGGAAAATTTCCAACTGTTTAACCTAAATTCATTCTTATGGGCAATCTTATATTACTTTCCGATTCCCCTCTTGCCCAACAAAAAAGAATCAATAATTTCTAAGTTTACGAATTAAGTGTTACGAATGAAGGAAATACAAAAATCTCACAACTACAATTCAATACAAGAATTTTATATTTAAATTTATCTTACAATAATGACTTTTATTTATATTTTAATGTTTCTTTCTCATTTTCTATATTATCCTATTATTTGTATTCATGTCAAATTTGCATCAATTTGTCACGTTTGCCTGTTTGACGTCTCTCGTACTAGCTTCATAGTTACATTAAGTGAAATAAGATATTGTAGAATTGAAACAAACCTAATACACTTTTTAAAGCCTCAGTACTTATCCCGCATAAACTTGCTCTCTTTATAGAGGGCAATCTTACCAATATGTTGGTTTTTTATTCCAGTTAGATTGAAATCACTTTCAAAAAGGATAACATTATAAATAACATTTAAAATATCTATAGTAACTATTCAAATACGAAGCTGTATCATGAAAGATTTATTTCTTTCCAAAGTTTTTCGTTTTTTTTTAAGCCAGATGTTTTAGTGGGATGACAAGTTTTTGACTTAATTGTTTTTAATGTAAATAGTACAGAACCTACAGAAATATCTGTCAATATACATTTATTGCCAATATCGTTGCTATTGTATTAGATTTATTTAGTTTTGTTTTTTTTTTTGGTATCTGCCAAAAGTGCTTGCTGTCCTTATAAAAATCGGTTACAGTTTTGATGTTTGGTTTAATCACCGGAAATCCTTGAAACCTAAATGTACTGGAATAAGTGGAAAAGTCTACTACATGGATTATAAATTTTAGATAGGTAGCACACAATTGGCTAAATTGTTTATTTTCCTTTTTATAACTTCTTATCCCTAAAAAAGTGAATTCAAAATACAGGTTATATGAACCAACGAGGCAATTCGAAATAAACGTATAAAGCATTGTCTTTAAATAGTAGATATAATGGTATATAACCAATGTACAAATACCCTCTTACAAATTCCAAGAATTCAAAGAAGTAAATGTCAATTGATACTTGTATATATACGAGGGCGTTTTGAAAAGTAATGCCTCCATGGCTGTAACTTTTTTATTTGTTAACCGATTTTCAAAATTCTTTTTGTATCTTATACTCACATTTGTCCTCTATGTAATGCACTATTCACTTTTCGACATAGTCCCTATCCCTTTCCACGCACTGCGCCAACGCGTGACTAGTTGGGTGAACCCGTCGGAGAGGAATTGAATGGCAGCGTTTACCTCGCCGTCAGAACCAACTCATGTCCCTTAAGGGGCTCTTTCTTCTTTGGGAAGCGGTGAAAGTGGCAAGATGCAAAGTCTTTCATCTTTGAACTTCATTCATTCATCTTTGAACTGTAGGCGCTGCAATGCCTCTTGTGTGTGGCGATTCGTGTGTGGGCGGACGTTATCGTACTCCAGAAGAGGGTCCAAAGCTGCCATTCAATCCTGGTGTCGACAACAACTCCGGAATTCCTCTCCGACGGGTTCACCCAACTAGTCACGCGTTGGCGCAATGCGTGGAAAGGGATGAGGACTATGTCGAAAAGTGAATAGTGCATTACATAGAGGACAAATGTGAGTATAAGATACAAAAAGAATTTTGAAAATCGGTTAACAAATAAAAAAGTTACAGCCATGGAGGCATTACTTTTCAAAACGCCCTCGTAGATACAACAACAGCAGTGTTGAGACAGCTGTGACTACTGCCTGCACCGTTTCCAGTACAGAAGGTTAAACGATTTTCACAACTGGACGTATCTATGTAGACAAAGGAAAATTAATAAAGTCATTTAAAAGAAAAAAGAATTCTGGTGTTGATAAATCGAATCAAAATACTGCCTTGTAAGATTCCTATCCATGTAAAGAGAAAATGACATCTTCCTTTGATCACTCACTGCATTGATATGGCTGTCCCGAAATCTTGGCATCTTATAGAATAGTGGGTATAAATCATATAGCGATGGAACTTTCAGAAACATATAACGGAGTTGTTAACGGAAGACACCCTAAAAAAACAAACTTGCTAGAAAGTAGTAAATTAGAACTGCTTCAAGTGGGCTACCATCAGCAAGGCAGTCTCCAAACATCCTAAAGACCTATGATAGCCAAGGTAGACAACGTAGAGGTCCTATGATAGGGTAGATCGGGAATTCCCGTTTTCCAAGCCATCAGAAAGTTGATGAAAACTCACAAGAAAGTAATAAATTAGAACTGGATTTAATACTCCAACATCAGTCCAAAATATTACATAAAAAACAAAAACAGAAGGAAAAATTTCGTTCATCTAGTCGTTACCTTTACCAATTAGGTGGGCCTGCCCTGTCGTTGGCCTCCTACAAAAGAATAACTTTTAGGCTATTATACAAAATAAGAATTTTTTATTTCTATAAAGTATGCAGAGTGCAGTTAATATGCTTAATTTATTTTTGATGCTGCCGGCGTATAGTTCTATTATCTTTTTAAAAGGACACCTTTTAGACCACCAAAAAAAAAAAATATCGAAAATAAATTTTTATGCTTTTTTAACAATAGCCAACAATTTCAATGTTATATGGGCTAATGTAGGGTAGTTTTTGAGACAATATCCTATGTATACCAGCTTGAACAGCAGCATATATACAAAAAGAACTGTTAACGATTGCACTTTGATTGTTCATAAAACCAGACAGTATCGACTTTACAATGAATTCCTATGAATGGTTTCGCGAACACGGCACATGTAAAACATTTAAAGTTGGTTTTCCTTTAATCAGCAGGGTAAATTATTCAGCATCTCTCTGAATTCCGGACACCATTCCGGGTCCGATCTACGTCTGCCGATGCACTGAAGCAGCACTAATGCGTCGTAGTAGCAAAGACATCTAACACTTGAGTAGATTATTCACCTTTTGTTAATTTTCGAAATTAATATTAAATAAATCTTAACAGAATAAGAAAACTAACCAATTCAATTAAATCTTAGGCAGACCAAGAAAACCAGTACCTCACAAAAATAACAACGGCTAACCCCTAGAATTGAAAATATTCGAAGACGCTGGCGATTGATTTTAAAAATAGAAATACGTAAAAAATTAGTAAAATTTCCACCCTTTTTAAAACAGAAAAGATATAAAACAAAAAAAAAAGCTACTTAAGTTTAAAAAACAAATAATTTCTTCTTTCCTCGCCAAGACTGCAGAAAGCGAAAAGATTTTATTCGTGGTCATCAAGGAAAGATCCGGCTAATGAGTCAACACTAGCGCAATGCTGACGTTTTCCTATTTGCCAAGGACGGATCTTCATAATAAAACTAATAATATAAAAACTGTACCACCTTGTAAACCAAATTCCAGTGGAAAATAAGATTTCGAATGCCAATTTCTCAATACTTGGAACTTTATCTGAAAATGCAAATTACAGCAATTATAAAAATGCTCAGCAGAAGAATAAGTAAACAAGAAAAACTACATGGCTTACATCTCGCAAATTACATCAAAAGCTAATGAAATATCAGCTGCGTTGCTAAGAATAACTCACGATTTGTAGCAATAATGATCCAACACCTCGTATATTATTAGGTAATGAAGTTAAATATATTAATCATACACCATATTAAAAGCTGTAAATTAAAAATAAATTTTCCTCAATAAAACACGAGCAGAAGTTCCTTTTACGAAACGACTGCAATAAATAATTTATTTTTTAACATTTCTCATTGATTTATCAGAAGAAAAAGAAAAGAGGAGCTCCGAAGGAAAGCGAGTTCTCGAATAGACAACAACCAACCCTATACGAGTTGAAAAACAATAAAAGTTGAAGGAAAAAGAAAAAGGAATTCCTTTTCTTTTATTTGTTTCTTTAGTTTTTTGTTATTATTACTATAACTTCTTTTAGCACTTGACGAGGGGGAGGTGGCTGTCTCTTTTTTTTCCCCTCTCATTCCCTTTCAAACTGAGAGGGGCAAAGTAATTCAGGGAGACAAATCCGCCGTGACAATAATGTCGTCGGTCGAGGAGAATCTACGACCCGTGACGACGCCAGTGCCATGTAGGTTTGAACATCAAACTTTCCTACGTTTTAGAGGTAAAGCCCCCTTCACTCATCTGTTCCTTAGATCGCCTCAATTCGAAAATGTTGGAAGTCTCAATTTTAGAATAAAGTTTCTCGTTTAAAAATATATTCCATAAGGCTCTATTTTCGAATGCGCACGCGCAGATAAACAATATTGTCAAAAATATTCAGACATTAGCAAATATGAAAAAAAAAATACGTATCCACGGGAAGGTGCCTATGAATGGGGAGTTTTTAGCCTGGCCTGTTATGTCATTTGTATAATGTTTCCATTCGGAGCACTACAGCTAAACTAGACATACCAAAATGGATTGTAAGTGAAGTTGTGAAGATACTACAGTTGAAAAAAAGACCGTACAAACTGCCGGAACGTGGCAAACGAGCCCCTGTAAGAAACAGGAATCTCATTCGTCTGCGGTTTCCATCGCTGCTCGTATAGGCAATGCATCTGGTGGCTACGATAGTATCTACCATAAAACGATCAACAGAGTTGCTCACTCTGAGTTAATATAATAGAGCAGATGCATGCAAACATACAGCACCACCGTGAATATGAAGCGCCAGTTGCACCGTTCCTGGACTACAGAAGACTGAAAAGCTGTTCTTCAGAGTGATGAGTCACACTTTCCAATCCTTCAATCTGATGGACGTGATTCGCATGGCGATAATCCAGAGAACGATATTTTTTTGGACTGTGTTCGGCAGAGGCTCCTTAAAGGTATAGGCTGTTTTGTCATTTTATTATTAACTCTATCTCGACATTCTGGAAATTCATCCCTATCAAAATACCATGGAAAATGGCCAGTCTCTTCCAATACTATCGGGTTTCCTGCGCCACTGTACAGAGTATGCAAGACTGGGGTTGCTTGAAAATTAAATACTGTAGATCTTAATTGGAGTGACCTGTTCAGGGTCCTGATCTTAACCCCAATAGCTCTTCATGGATGAACTAGAAGCGACAGATGCGAAATCGAACACAAAAGTCTTCGCTCTCATCCTTGCAGGATTAAATTAAGCCTCGACGCCTTACCGCTCTCGTACAAGCAAAAGGTGGACTGAATAATTATTAACCATCACAACAAGGCTATTTTTCCTAAAATACAGACATGTCTAAACACTTTTGATAACATATATTTACCGCTTTTCAAGCTTTATGATTGCTTTAAATAAAATCTTAAAATGTTTTTGACTTCCCGTCCACATTTTTATTAACATTAGAAAGACAATTAATTATTTAACATTTACAAACGGTCAAAATATTTATAGTGGAACAGTTTAAAGTGGAATTTTCCAATCATGTTTTATTTTGCCTTCATTACGGTTTTAAGACAGTCATTTTACGCAGAACCTGATTAGACGAGGCGCTGCAATTTCCTCCGGTGCGAATTCTTAGTGAGACAAAGCACCGCAATAAAAGACTTGCCAGGATTAATTAGCTACACTTCATAAAAGTCTTTATAGGTGCACGATTCCACTAATTGTCCATAATAAAATCGCAGTGTTCATTCTGGTGAATTCCATCTCATCAAATGCTTGGCTCTTTGTGGCCAAATAATGTGAGTGTTCGATAACAAAACGTGCAGTGGACCCATCCCACCTCTCCCCATTGGGTCAATTCTCCGTGTCGTTAATGAGACTTTGAATGGATGAATAGTGGAATTCCTCGAGAATTTTTCATAACAAATTTTCTACGAAACATGGAGAGAGCATTCCTGTTCGTGTTGCCCGTATGATTCTCTACCAGGTCGCAGCATCCAACCGTGGCAAGCAAATCTGAAGGTGATGAAATCGCGTGTCGCTTAGTTATCAATAATTGTGCTGATTCATCAAGTAATTGTAGTCTCCTCTTATTACTATCTCAAGCCTGAATAAGCGGAGACTCTAATAAGGGGCAGGATATAAAATGAAATTTTACTATCGAAGCAAACGTTCACAACAGAAATAACTTAATGGTTTGGGAATCTGTTGTTTCCCTCTTAGATATCGATTCGAAACTTCTAGATACTATTCTCTTTCAAACTATTAAATAAATAACTGTTTAATAACTATATTTAATCACTGCTGCGATACTTGGTTACTTTGTAACTTTCAAGGACAACTCTTCTCGTTTAAGCCTTTATAAGGTAAATTAATATTACAGTGTTCAATTACATTATTATCACCACCAGCCTACTGACCACATAACGTCCTCTTTTGATAATCAATAAGGTGCTACAAGGCAAATATAGGTATCTATGTCCATGCTGATTGGAATGCATCGCAAAAGAGTTGGTTTATGTTCTTTGTCGCAAATTCGAGTGGACCACAGATTTTCGATTGGGTCGAGATCTTAGGAGTCTGGTGGTTAGGGTAAGACTTCGTCGTGCTCCTCGAACCACTTATGGGCAATTCTGGAGGCGTGCATATCTCATTGTCTTGCTGATAAGTATCATCACCTCCCATTAACGCGGTGAATATGGTCAGCAATGGTCACTCAACTCCCACCAGTCTATCTTCTGACAGTAACTGCATCCACTCGGAGAAGGAAAAGTCGTGAGATTCATCGAAGAAGGGGTCCAATAGCTGTGTTTCCCTGCGCAAGCTGGACTGGAATGCAATACAATCAAGCACCCTGTATCATATCCTCCAGTGCTAGATTTGTATGGCAATGCCTAACTCAAGACTTCATCGTTCTATCGTCGCGGTCCAGCCAGATACGGATGCGCCCATTATGTTGCTCATGTTCCCGCATGTTGCTCACAGAATCGAGGATACATTCATTTTTTGCAGCCAGAGAGGACTTTGATGTAGAGTCAAATGAAGCTGCGGCAATGGGTGCTTTGCAAAAATTCCTTGATGCTGCAGTGACGTGCGTAGACTGTGTGCAATGTGCCTTAATCCTTGAGCTAAGATTCATAATATAGCTGTAGAGCTGTGCGAACAAATATCTGTACCGCCGTTGGATGCTGTGACGGGCCGAAGATATCCTTCAAGTTAGTCATTTCGACCTACTGACTCCATATTCGCATCACGATAGACACATCATTTCGTCTAATAGAAGCCCCAAATTCTCGAAAAGCCACAATTCTCCCGCGAAGAAAGTTAAAAATTAGGTTGGCGGTCTTCTTCCACTGAAGCTTTCTGGGACAAGAACGGCGAGCGAACACAATTCCAAGATTAAAAAGTGCTGTGTTCTCTCCAGTTATACTGCTCTACCTTTGTTTGCCTGGTTTGCATATTAGCGGCGTTGCTCAAAATTTGAATGTCCTTCCATCATTTATTCATCATGCAGACAGATATATAAGATCGTATCAGCTCTGATTTCAACAAGACGGCATTGCATCCCAAGCAAATCTTACAACAATCGCTATCTTACGCTATCAATAATCGCATTATTATTAGAAACGGCGACATCAATTTGTTTCCAAGATCATGCGGTTTAACTCCTTTGGAGTATTTCCACTGGAGTTAATTGGACAAGTGTATACCAAAAATCCACTTGGAAGTCACTGATACACTCCACTGCGAAAAGTTATCGACAATTTTGATATTTGGATGATCATCTGTAAACGAAGCCGTGATGATCATATTGTATTCCACATATAATTGTCATAAGCGTCATTATCAGACACAATGATATTCGATCATAACATGTGTTTGCTTTAGAAACACTTTCCACATTAATCATTGGATCACCTTTCATAAAGTTGGAAGTAAATGCAAAACTTCCAAGATAATTTAACATAATCGAAGGTTTAACGGCCTGATCAATTTGTTCCATGAAAATATTTAGAGATATACCTTATAAAAATATTTTTGAAGTTCTTTTTAATCTTCTAGCTTATTAATGCAAACCGCTAATCATTCAGTTTGGAAGGAGATGCAACTTCATGGATTAGAAGAGCATTTACAGAAACGGGAACTAATCTCTGACATTAACAGAACAAAGCGTTTCGTTTGTATGCCAGTAAATATAATAATTCTGCAAACCACTCAAGAGAATCCCTAACTAAAGATGAGGAGACCGTAGCATAATCTGAGACCAAAAAATTTCGCTACAAAATTCTTCCACGTTTGGCGCAGATGAGAGTCTGTGCGTGTGTCTTCTGGAGAAAATCCTCTGCAATGGGGCCTTCTGGAAGGCGGAGATTATGAAAACTTTACAGTGCTGAACTCGAGTGAGGTGGCTTTATCTCCTAAACGCAATGTTGAGGGACTCTTTTCGGCGACGACATGCCATCACGTTGCTTTATTTGTTCTAAATATTGAGAGGGGAGGATCTGAAGAGGAGCTTGCGCCGCCGTTCACCACTTTAACGTGTGAGCCTAAGGAGGCAAACGACTGCCACAACCATTGCCGGCGAAAAAGAACGGCAAAAGGGGGAGAGAAAAAAATGCTTCGAGAAGGCTGCGGTGGAGAGGCATCTCAAAATTTAACCAAGTGAACTGACAAAAGTCCTATTCGCACATTATGCCCTTGTTTGTCCGTTCGGTTCATACTAATGAAGGAATTACTTGCAGTAATGAAAAAATAATGAGGCAGTCTCCGCAGAAATTGTGTATTCATTAAACAATAAGAACACAGAAAAGGACTGCAGAGAAAATTTACTCTTATAATTAATACAGCATCCTGCCTTTTCCGATTCAATTCGCTTTTCGCATTGAATTTTATTTTAGATGAACGAGCTGTATTGATTATTTTTTTTTATTTTTAGCCTTGCCACACCTACAACTTTTCTTTCAACCTATGCACGACGGGGAAAAAAAAATAGAAAAAAAAATGAAAGGAAAAAAAGAAAAAAAAATCACTCAAGGGAACAAGATATTCGCATCAATGACGCATAGAAATTCTGGCGATCATTAAAAAGAAAACTCTTCACAAAAATTTTTAAAAGTTCTGTTTACAATATTAAAAAAAAAATACTTAAGTCTCGATAAAAGAGGAAAAAAATGAAGTAAGTTTCTCAAAACTGAGATGACAAAAATATATTTAAAAAAAAGCAAGAACGGAAGCTTTCAAACTTGGAAAGAAATAAAAATTGCTTGGCTAATAATGTATTTTAAAAAAATTATAAAAAGAAAAGAATAAACCAAGCACATAGGACGCCGTTTTAAAGTTCACTCATTTGTTCGACCGCAAGCAAAATTTTATGGGGTACAGTTCTATTTTTCAACGTGATTCTGTGATTTTCTAGCAAACAGAACTATTTCGATACGGAGTAAGACCAACTTCTACACCGCAAGCCTAGGATATAAAAAAATGAGTAACGAATACATTCTATTTTATAGCAGAACTCCGCAAACTTCGGGAAGCCGTGAAAATTTCCAACCTTCACCGTTATTTCAGTGAAAATAACTTTGGAAGAAAATAAACCGGATATATTTAAAATTTGGGAGTCATTTTGGAGAGCAGAAATTTTAGAAGTGGCTCATATTTCAAGAGACATGTAGTTTAGCAGCACAATACAAACAAGACGTGGGAAAATTACAACCTCTGACAATTAAGTTCGGTGAATGACCTCATATTGCGAGTGGATTGCTGGCTTACATGAAACAGCAGTTACTATCCTTCAAAGTAATCCCCATCGATGGTAATGCACCTCTGGGAACGGCTGTACAAGTCCTGGAAACTCCTGGCGTAGTCGTTTTTAGGGATAGCCTTCAGTTGGGTCGTAACATTATGTTGGATATCTGACCACTTCAGGGGGAGTCTTCCACGGTGTTCCGGCCTCCTCGGAACCGTTTAAACCACTCATACACACACTTCAAAGTGATACCACTTTCTTTGTAAACTGTTGTCAGCATTTCATGAGTCTCTTTCGTTCGCTGATACATTTTGGGTTTCGACCACGCGCATTACACCTTCACTCTTCAATGTCCTGTTTAAACACTGTAAACACATTCGCAGCGCTGATTCTCTCAAATTTGTTTAAACATGTTTCGACCTGTCTGGGTCAGGATACGACGGTACCGCACTCTTACGACCGTTAGCAATATGAGGTCATTCACCGAACTTAATTGTCAGAGGTTGTATATTTAACTTTGATGAAGTACGAATATTTCTTTTTTATTCTATTGCACTGCTATTTTATCGAGATCGGCTCATGGTGTTTACCTTATAAGTTAAGGTGGGCTTTAACATGACCTACGCATAAACGATTTGCATTAACTAAACTAACAAAATCTTGAAACCTATACAAATCAACGATTTTTTAACAATTTTTTTTTAAAAGCTTGAATAAATCTGATCATATACAGCGACAAGATCCGAAAACAGACACTCCTAAAAATGTGCTGTTCAATGCTATAAAAACCGCGTCTTGAGCATCAATGAAACGCCCGCAAAGATTATAGAACCGGTTATTTGTCGTAAGAACTGAAGATCTCCAAAGAAACTGTAATTAAACTGTTCAAATCAACATTAACTGATATTATCTTATTGATTTATTTTTGATTAAACAATTACATAATTAGATTGAATTAAATTAAACAATTAAAGGTTTTTTGAATGTTCACTGTTTTTATCACAATTAAATTTCTTGCCTGTAGAATTTAGAAATGATTTTTAGGAGAAGAATTTTTAATGTAGACATACTTATTCTCTGTTGACTTCCAATTGGAAATTATTATTGATTTTTAGATTTCTTATGTTGCTACATGTTTTACCGCTGTTATTTTGGTTTTCAGTGACGTTTATTTTGTGTGGGCATTTTTTATTATGTCGTTCATTAATGTTTTCGGACTGATGTTACTTTCTTCAGTCCATCTTCAGATTCTCTGATCCCAACAAATTTCACTTTTTAACAATGATTCAATTAAACAGTTAAACAATCATTTAATCACCGGTACATGATTAATTTAATTATTATTTAATTGAGTAATTCAAACTACATATTATTAGGAGCTTTACCTCAAAGCTACTTATAAAAATGCATGCTTGATCTGTAGGTTTATCCGTCTGGCTGTACGCCTTTTCGGCTCTATCAACTTTTCAGGTTTTTCATGGACTCCTTCAAGTCGATTGCACGTGGTCTAACAGTGATCGTTAAGAATACCAAGATAATTGTATGTCATAAAATAATCGATTCATCATGAATGAATACACTGTTACTTTCTGTTTATCTTTTAAGTATTGCTGACATGGGCACGCACACCTGACGAGCGCTTTATCGATGCACGATTACTCAATTACTAATGCTACACTAATAATTGCAGCATTTTTCTCCAAAATAGACTTAAATTTGGAAGGAATTAAACGTCTCCGTTGTTTATTAGGAACTTTAGCTAGAGCTCCTTCTTGGGGTATTCGGAAGATATTATTACACAATGATTAAGCTGAACAACATTTTTATGTTAACTTATGGACAATATTTCCCTATCATTACTTAAATTATATGATGTTTGGGCTATTGTGTTCTTATAAAATAATTTTTTTGCTTTTGATAATATTTTAATGTTTTTCCAATCTACTTTTTTTTAATTTCCTGTGCAATGTCTTACTAGGGGATTTTATTGTTATATAGTTTTACTGCGCTCTCATGTTAACTGAATTCTGGTTAAATAGTCTTGAACTTTGACCTACATAATTAGCTATATAATTTTCACACAGAATTTGATAAATTATATTGTCGTTTTTTACATTTTAATTTTGTTTTTCTGAGCATTTTTTTTTATCGTCAAAACGTCTACCCGTCTCCTACTAGGCCGCCTCTTGGATTCCCATTAATTGTACAGATATGACGTCAACACCGTCCTCTACCTAGCCAACGAAAAAGACAGGCCCCGATCGAAGCCGACGCGATCTATACAACCGTGGCACTGTTCTTGTGACATCATGCAAACGGATGGATTTTATGACGTCATGCAAAAAAAAATTAAAAACAAAATAAGGATATTTAAAATTTAAAATAAAATGATTTATTTAAAAAAGTAAATGACCCATTTGGCAGTAATGCATTTTATTATACTGTATTTACTTATTTATCTAAAATACAAAATTCATATTTCAAAATATCCCATCGGTTTTCGTGACGTTTCAACAATAGAAGTGACGTAGTGCCATGGCTTCAGCGTTGCCAATCGTGTAATAATTATTACATTTGTGCATTGTTTAGATTGTATTATAACAACAGCCAACAATAAATATTCCCATATAAAAACTGGTAAGTTGGCAACCCTGCATGGATTTGTATAGATCTTTAGGTGGTGTTGCTTCTCCCTAATACTGAAAAGTCACTTGACCATCTTAGTCCAAGTAACAATGTAACCTTCATTGTTTCCAACAAACGAAAATACTGTATACTAATTGTTAAAATCCAAGATGGAAACAATGAAGATTACATTGTTGTTTGGACTAAGATGGTCAGGTGAATTTTCAGTGTCAGGGCCTGTCTTTTTCGTTGGCTACGCGTCCTTTATTAGGTCCGCCCTCGGCTTCCTTTACCGGTTTTTTTAAGTCCATCAATCAGGGTCCTGATTAGTGGACGTCCTTATTCTGTTAATCTATAAATTTCCATGTCTTTCTCATCTTACTTTGTAACTGTTTTGCCTGTGATAATGATTTAATATCAAAACGCGTCGGCATTAAAAACAATTTACCGTTATCACTTTTTCTTAGACCTGTTTCTTAATATTTTAAATATTCAGAGATACTATATTCTGTCCAACGAAAGAAAAACTGGGCGTGTCGAATTAAATTTCTAATTTCAATTATTAAACATTGTTAATTTTATTTAGTAACAATGTCTAACAATTGAAATTGGGAATTTAATTAGACACGCCCAGTTTTTCTTTCGTTGGACAGCGTATAGACTGTATGGGTATCATGAACTTTTTTTTTTAATTCTTTGTTTTCTCTTTATGCTTGCATAAGTTCTCTTTTTTAATGTGTTTTCTATTTTCGGGACAATTGGTATGTTTGCGATATTGAATATTTTTTAATTTTATAAAATTCTATATTATATCTTAATGCTAATCTTTTTTGTCATTATTTGTTCTAATTATTTTGTTCTTGTTGGTGAAAATTTTTCTATGAGTTGTTTACCATGTATGTAAATATGACAATTTGTGGATGCCACTCCAAAAAAACTGTTGCTCTTTTGAGACAAACCGGTCATCGAGCCACTTTCGTACTTTTTCGTAAGAAGTAAAGCGCTGCTCATGCAAGTGCGTGTCCGGTGAGTAAGCCACATGAGAAAGTATTTCCCAACTAAACGCCTCAATGTTCCTTTGACCAGTTTTGCTGTATGTGATGGTGCATTATCATGAAGCAAAACTATTTTTTTGATATTCTGGCAAAGCTTGATTCAAATCGATCATTTGTTGTCGGTAGCGTTCAGTATTTCCAGACACATAATTCGACATGTTCAACGCTATTACAAACTATGCTGTAGTATGAAACTTGTATTGTTATGAGTTGAAAATCTTTGTCAAATGTCAGAGTAAGAAAATGGCGCCAACGACACGGTTTGGCGATAACTTCATTGACAGCTAGGGCCATCTATGGGCAAATTCCGGTTTCATATTTACAGACCTGGTATTTATTAACTTTTTGGAAAACTTACTTTCTATCAACTTTTCTTTTAGCGTAAGTAATATTTTGCCACATTCTAAAATGAACATAGTATAAGGAAGTATTGTAATCACGAAAAATTTCGACCTCCAGATTTTCACTGATCTACACGTTTTAGGGTCCCTAGAATACGAAAAAGTGATTTCTGGAAACTGTGTGTGTGTGTGTGTGTGTGTGTGTGTGTGTGTGTGTGTGTGTGTGTATGTCCAGGATAGCGTCCAAACGACTAAAGCTATCGAGACCAAACTTTAAACTTAAGATTATAATCTTCCTTAGGAGGTCTGATTAGTTTTCCAGTGGAATCGGTGAACCGGAAGTATCAGTTTACTCTAGAGCCAAAATATAAATTTTGAAATATCTCGTTAACCATTGAGTTTATTAAAATTTTGAAAGGATTGAAAAGTGTTACAATTACAATTTTAAACAACTTTTGTTAAGAAAGTTTTTAAAAATTCACCGGAAGTACCAGTTCTACTCTTGTCAAAATCCAGTTTTTTGCTAATATAGGCGAAAGAAGACGGAATAGGAAAATTTGTAAAGTATACAAAAGTGTTTAGAAGCTAATTTTAAAAACAACCTTTGTTAAGAAAATTTTTCAAAATTCCAAACGACCAAACTTTAAACTTAAGATTATAATCTTCCTCGGGAGGTCTGATTAGTTTTCCAGTGGAATCGGTGAACCGGAAGTATCAGTTTACTCCAGCGCCAAAATATAAATTTTGAAATATCTCGTTAACCATTGCGTTTATGAAAATTTTGAAGGGACTAAAAAGCGTTACAATTACAATTTTAAACAACTTTTGTAAAAAAAATTTTTCAAAATTCCAACCGGAAGTACCAGTTCTACTCTTGACAAAATCCTGTTTTTTGCTAATACTGTATAGGCGAAAGAAGATGGTATAGGAAAATTTGGAATCTACAGTGTATACCAAAGTGTTTAGAATCTAATTTGAAGTAACTTTTATTCACAATTTTTTTCAAAATTTTGTAGCCATTTTAGACAGTTGTTTTATTTTTTTTCTGTATTTGGGCTAGGACATTTATGTATAAGAAAGTCGCGTGGTGACCACACCTCATTTTTTTGCTTTTGTTATTAAGCTTTTTATAGAATCAATTTTGAAATTCATTACCTCGTTATCATTCAGCCATTCCAGTGATTTTCCAGTGATCGGTTTGCTAATTTTTGGCATGTCGGATAATAAAGATCATTCGCACATTTTTATTATCTATATACCAGACAACCGTCATGCCTATGATGAAATTCAAACCAGCGACTCCAAAAATGGAAGTCTACACCCTAGCATCACTGGACACTCCCTTTACAAACTTTTTAATTTAGTAACAAATATTTTCTTAATTTCCTGTTTATTAGCTTAAGTGTTGCTTCAAATAATTACAGTTTATTCTACGTTTTCAATATTGCAAGATCACCTTCTGAATCGACTATAATTAGTTCGCGTTTAGTTTCACTCAATTACAAACTAATTCTTCTTTTTGTTTAATTTTTCACCTAAATTTACTAAACGCTATTAATTTGGCGTTAGAAAAACGAGGATCCTACTAAAATGCGCTATTAAGCAAGCGAGAGCCGTACTTTATGAACGGTTGTGTAATTTGCGTGATTAATCTTCCTCTGCGTGAATCGTTAACCTTCATTCTAGGCTGTGCATCGCCCAAATGCCATTTGCGTTCAATTTATTTTCACCTCGCCAGAGTGCTTAAATATCATCTACATGAATAATTTCGCAAGCGATTCTAAAAATACGAACGCCAACCCAACAAATTTCGTATTAATCCTCTTTACTATGGAACACTTCGAAGAGGATAAAAATCGAACGTTCATGTTTATCTTACGTCTCGAAGATAGCAATATTTCTGTGTTCGGATGAACGTCTAAAAATAGATTCACGATCCACACACAACACATAAAAAAACAGGAACTTGTTTGTTAAAATTACAGAGAAAGAAAACCCACAACCGTTATTGGAGTTTCCAACTGCGGTACATCATTTCTGCGGAACAATGATCGAAGGGGCAACGTCAATAATTCTTTCCCCTCAACCTCCTTTTCAGTCATTGATCATTCCCTTTAGCGAATACCTCGTTTCATTAACGATTTATTGGAGACCATGTTTTCCCTGTTTTCCGTCCACTTTTCCAAAAAAAGATAAAAAAAAAAAAAAAAAAAAAAACATCGATAGATTTTTATATAAAAGAAAAAAAAAAAGAAAGAAGTCCACGCTAATGGCGCTTGTTGTTCGAACCGAGCTGTCTGTTATTGTTGTTGGACTCAAGGAGTCTCTGGAAACTTCCTATCTACTTACTGTCGAAATGGAGGATCAGTTGAAAGTCTCTTGTTTGTTAGGCCTATATGATTTTAAAAAAAGAAGATAAAAGCATAATTCTAACCATTCCCTTCGTATTCAATAATTTTATTATTATTATTTTGTTTACAAAACCACGCATACGTTCTATCAATTTGTTATCTCGACGCAAGTGCAAAGTGCAAAACATGTAAACAGTGACTAAGCAATTATCACTTACTCCGAAAATAAATTTACCAATAGTGGATAACAAAATGAGAATAAAATTCCAAAATAATTCCAGTCTATGATCTCAGTATCTAAGCAAGATAACGCGAAACGTCGACAAACTTCCGTTCCCGAATTCGAAACACATTTAAAAGTAAACTTTACGATCGCACAGAACTTTGATTTAAATGAGAGATAAAGGTATTAATAATCTCTTAGTATATGTAAAAAGTTCTAAATACAATGCTATATTAAAGTTTTATCAAATACAAAGTTTTTCACAAAAATAACGAAAAACCAGCATCACTGCGATAACGACTGACGGCCATGATTTAGGATTCCTGCTACGTCACAAGTAGAAGGGATGCAGAGGAGCATCGGAATCGTGAATGGCGGTGCAGCTCAAATTGTGATATAAATATCATACGGCATCTCGTTGTCAGGAAAGAATCGGTAAAGAAGCACGACAGAAACATGGATAACAACGGTAATGGCGATAATATTATAACTATAGCGACTTGGAAGGGCTATTAGAAGATTTAATGACCTTCTCGATTAAACCGTATGCGCTCGTGTTAAAATTTCCTACCATAGATTCGGAATCCTCGCTACAATAGCAAATAAAATTAATTTTATCTTTAAAATATAAACAACTAATGTATCTTATTCTAAAGTAGTTCCACAGCTGAAGAAAATTTATGTTGTTTCGATACACCCGAGATCACCCTCCAAATCCCCAATCAGTTCTCGAGGGTACAGAAAAGTAGTGGAAGCTCTTTTATTATTTTATTACCTCTTTTTTCCGCATTTTTTAACCTTCATTTTTTCCAAAAATTGATTTTCTCGAATGTAACATATATAAATAAAAATGGGTTCTATATCTTAAATTTCTCATCATTTCCAATCGAATGACATATCACGTGTCGTATGTTGCCATTTAAAAATGTTAACCTCACAACTACAACCCCATTGGGACAACTGGGCCCAAACTTCATAGTAATATAGATCTTAGAGGAATATGCATACCGAATTTCACGCCTTTACATACCTTTTAAAAATATTAAGGATCCAACAGACAGACGGACAGTGTATACCATTAAGTAGCTGCATTCTTCCGCTACTTAATAAGTAAATGAGTATATAATTAATGTGTCCACGATCAACTTATTAATAGCTAATAAAAAAAAAAATAATTTTATTACCATTTTGACAACAAAATTGGCACGGATTCGGATCAATGGTAAGATGGGTGATTTCAGTTCTTTCATTTGGAAAAGTTAATTCACTGCTTTTTAATCGATTTTCAATATAGAAATGTCTGAAAGGTGAAATTTTTATCTGTTTGTCTATTTCCGCACCCAAACGCAGAACATTGTGAAGGTATTCTGATGGAATGGCGTTACTTTGCAATATATAGAACTCACTCGGACACCACGTGTGCTATCACTATATTCTGTCCAACAAAAGATGACCTGGGGTTTCTAGTTAAACTTCCGATTTCAATTGTTAGATATTGCTGCAAACAAAATTAAAATGTCTAACAATTAAAATTAGAAATTTAATTGGACACGACCAGTCGATCTTTCATTGGACCGAGTATGAACTTAGCAATTATTTGTTGCAGCAAAACAGGATTCATTACAATTTCAGCCCATTATTAAAACCGACTTTCTTCAACTGCAATAATGACTGCTAAGTACACTCAGTGAGAAAACTGCTACCGATATTGCCCTATATCTCGACAGGTTCTCTTGGCCGGAATTGACGTCAACATCCTCAATAAAAATGGTGACCGGGGCGGGTCAGACGAAAGCTCTACATTTCAAACTTCTTGATTAATAACATTATTCAATGAAATTACAGTCGAAATTTTACAACGTTTACCTTTAAATTCGAGCCAAAAGCTTGAATTAAAATATGAAGTTATGCCGAAGGTTAACTATAACCCACATTCAATTCACCAAAATTAAAACTTTGCTCTCAGATTACCAAGACTTCAAAGAAACTGAAATGTCATAGTTCATTTTCAAATAAAACTAAGCGAAACAATATATTTTGCACGAGTTCTATCATCAATTCTGTGGATGTGGAGAGACACAACTTCTCCATTTTCAAAAACATTTTCATCTAAAGGATCATTCGGTTACCTCCCACTTCGTATGCATAAATTAGAAGTACTTTATTATTCTCTCTCGCAAAATACAGATTTCCTTTTTAGGAAATGTCAGCTTCCTGTCATACCAAATGAATGACGTCAAGCAACTCCTGATGCAGTATTAAATTTATCGATCGTTTTGTTCTAAGAAGACCGTTCTCTTTGCTTTTCTGGGAATCTTCATTATGAAATTTCACCTGAGCTCCGCTATAATTTTAATGTCAAAATCTGAGATTCAGAAGAAAGAAGGCGACTCAGTGAATTCTTTAGAATGTCTGTTGAAATAAGAAAAACCCTATTCGTCTATTCAAAATTGTACGGGTAAAACCACTGTAGCCGTGTATTTGTACTCAGATCAATAAAACCTTAATGATAAAACTTCATGTCCCTCAACATCAATCACAAGCAACAAGACAAATTTTTACGGATTTTCTTATCGAGAATATACTCTTAACAATAATCCCTTTTAATTATCTTCGTATGTCTATTGTCACAGCTTATATATAAAGATTATTGTCAATATCATACCTTTGAACATTGCTCAATGTATTTAAAGTCGATTCTTTCCAGTACTGGACTATGTCTTTGAAAAAACGAAAACACTTCTGTCACTAGTACCGTTGTAAAAGAAAAACAAGGCTCATTCTGTGTTTCCTTTTCAAATTACAAAAATATATGATCACGGCCTTCAAAATAAGCATTATTTATATTGTATACCAACAGTTCTAAATCCTTTGGTGCACCTTAACATGGTTTCTATCTAGCTCGAAAGAATATCTCGTCTCCCCACTGAACAAGAGTCCCAATATCATCTTGCGTCTTGAACAACATCGAAGAGTGCTGCGGTCCCTAGTCTTATTTCCATGTATACAACTTCCTTAAAGCTTTGTTTTACAAATCGGCTTTTCGCCTGACACACTATAAAGACTCCAATCTTTGCTCGTACTTTAAAAACACATCAAACGTCTCTATTTTCTTCCGTAATACGGTCTTGCCAACTGCCGAGTAAAGATTTAGGTAGTCCATCGAAATGAACTTGCAAAGGAAAATGCTATAAAAGCAGTAAAAAAAGAAAGAACATCAGTTTTTCGAGATATTCTACATTATCGTTCAATAATGCTGGAAAATTAATTCGATTATTACTCTTTTCAGAAACTATGTATTTCACAATCTGTAGTATAACTGAAAGAGAGCTTCGGACAGGACTTTGTTTTCATTTCAAAAATGTTAGCCAAATTTGTGGGGATCGTTTTTGAGCACTACAACATATTATTTTTCCTTTTTTCCTTATTTTTTTTTAAATTTAACTGGTTTTTTTTTTCTTTTTTCACGAAGATAAGGATTCATTTGTTCTCTCCAGGCTTCTATTACACTTATTGCAATCACTTTGCCTAGTAGGTTTCGTTCATCCTACAAGATATACTTATTTTCAAACTATCCCTATAATGTCCAGTAAAAATCTCCTAGCATTTTGGGTTTCATTTTCCTTTGTAGAAAGTTACCCTCGTTGAAGTAATTGGGTGGAAACTACATGTTCACTAATCAATTCTTTGTAGCTCTCGACTTGCTAGTTTTTTCAAGAAGCATATCACGACTTTTTGAAATGATCTCCATAAATATACCTCAAACTCATTCAGAAGAGATGTTCACCTTTATATCTCTCCTTCTCATACTGCATCATATTCAACATAACTTCCATATTGTCATAAGACTCTCTCATCTGTGGATTCTCGTTTCCATTAAGAAGGACGGCTTTCAAAATGGTTTCTGAAGATCCTCCACTCCTAATGCCGTCCACATCACTACAATGGAGAACAAGTGTTCCGATTCCTGCTGTCTTTGACGGAAAGGCATTTAGTTACTTTTGCATGGAGAGTCCAGCCTTCTAGTCTTAATGCATTCAACGTGTCTTCTTATACATCTTATAGATCTTATAGAGCCCTGCATCGCACACATTTTCTGCTATATCTAGTGGAACTGGAATTTGTATATTGACTGTGAGGAACAGGTTATGTAATTTAAGAAATACTGGGATATTTAACTGAAATTCAAAAGCTGGATTGTACCGATTTTTACAAATATAAAAAGAGTATTTTCAACTATATCCGTTGCAAAAAAAAGTTGAAGTTCTTAGAATGAACTTCAAACTAAGCATCAAAAACACAAAAGAAATAACCAAATAAGGGTTGATCACAAATCTAGGAGTTTCATTTTGGTTACTAAATGTTATCCAATTGAACGTCACACTTGGATAAGACGAAATGGACTTCTTGAAAAAGGATCCTTTTATACCCTGAATTTCATTTAATGGTCATTTTTCCCTCTCCCCGCCAGAAAACTTTCGTGTTATAGGTTTTTAATTAAACTCGAGTTATTCAAATGTCGATTTCCTATTAACATTAAACTCGGTGCAGCCAGCACCATTTGGAAACGTTGCTTAATTTCATTAGACAAACACGACAGACATCGACATAAATAAAGTGAATTTCGTTAAGTTAATCGTTTCTGATTGCAAAGGAATTCGATGGCACGAATGCAAAACACGTGGCGTGAAATTTCCCTCCCAAATTGTACTGTAGAAAAGAAAAAAAAAGAATTTTTTAATTCAACCTTTTTCTCTTTCGTCTTAATCACGTTTGTTTAAGCAATCACAAGTTCTAGTTAAACAACGAAAATTAGTGAAAATAGAGGCGAATGGTTCACCCCCAGTTGCACCCACTTCGGCAGCAAAACCCTTTGGGTCTTCGCCATGTTCATGTAGTTCTGCCTTTGCTTACGGTAGGGATAGAAATGAATCAAGGAAAGCTTTTTTATCCCCCTTTCCTAAGGGAGGGCAGCTGGGTTCATCAACTGCCAAGTGAACAATTAAATACAGAGAACAATTTGAAAGTTAATTATCTCACTCGAGCTCAAACGGTCTGTGAAGAAATTCGACGGAGAAAGCCAACCAACCAGCCAGTTCTCCTTGTATACACTGCCATTGTGTGGGGGCATTTTGGTGAAGATGGCTGAAGGAGAATGAGGAGGGGAACGAAGTTTGTCGGATTTATCCCCATCTCCACCCTTCGGCCTCTATTTTTCTGAGAATTCATCGTCATCTAATGATTTAATTAAGCAGAACAAATTAGGAGAAAGGGAAGTTATCCTTCGAGCATTCCACACGACCGGAGGATCAACTCCAAAAGGACGTGGAACTGCTTCTCTAGTTCCGGGAAATTCCACACTTCAACCATACCCAGTATTCGTGAGGACTTTCATTACGTAGACGAAGAAACTAATAACTCAAGACATTAAAAAAAGTAAAATTTGCATTCTCGAGTTGTTATTAAAGACTTCTTTATTAAACAAGAAATATATATTTTCTAGATGAAAATTTCTTAATACAAAACTCTAAATTTTTATATTCCTCTTAAGATAAACGAAATGGTGGAATGTCTATATTCGGGCTTTTTAACAGTTTTTAAAAGTCACATCGTTGTTTATTTATGTATTTGCGAAAACTTGCCGACCTTATAACGCTTGATTATTCCAGAGGTAATGTTGAGAGAGAACACGTTTAAGATACACTTAAAACAGTCTATAAGTCACATTCCTTCTTTATCATTACAAAGATAAGTGATAAAAGCTGCTTGAAGAGTTGCTTAAGAATTGTAAAAATTTTATTCTCTAAAAAGAAAAAGAAAATTAAAATTAAAATTAAAAATAAAGCGTAAAAAAGCTTTAAAAAATGCAATTCCAAATCAAAAAATATTATAACATATTTTTTTTGTTTAAATTATTATTATTATTAAAATTTTATTATAATATTTGCTGAAATTTACAAATAAAATCTGGCATTTCCAGAAGCCATTATTGGCTTATATTGGAAAGTCGAGTTTACAAATAAAATACTTAAAAATGAATATACAAAATTTGAAAAAATCATAAAAATGATTTTAACAAGATAAAATATATTAAACTTATTCCGATTATTATTTATATAAACAAACAACATTTATCAATTATTTTATAATATTTTTACATTACCAAAAGTAATAATAAATAAAACAAGTTTTCTCTCAGTCTTTATAATTTATATGTAACCTTCTCTGCTTCAAAACAATTTTTTTCAGTCTTTATAATTTATATGTAACCTTTCCAAATCAATATATTTTTCTTGATTAGATTGTATGAAGTCAAATTTAATATCCATTTTGGAATTTTGTTTAAAATTTTTGGAATATAGTTTTTTTCCCCTCTTAATCCATAGTTATTATATATTTTAGGAGTTTTAAAATATTCATGATTTCTAACGTTACGGCAAATGGTTTTTTATTAATAATTATCTTGAAAAAATATTTTGTATTTAAACTATATAATCAAATAGATCGTCTATTTTTAAAATTTTTAAGTTGTTTAAGTTGTTGATTGTTGTTTAATTTGTTTAGTTCTGAATTGAATGTTATTGATTTTATTATTGTTTTTTGAAGTGACTGAAGTTTTTTAAATGCCGTAGAAAATTTGTAAAATGTAAATCCATATCTTACTTTAAAAGCACTAAATATATCATTTTTCTAATTTGAATATCTCTTAATAGTTTTTAGAGTTTTTTTTCATTAAAAAAGGAAAAAATTATAACCTCCAATAATAAAAATAAAGCACATTTAAACAGCAGTTTATTAAAAAATATTCCGATTTCATTTCGAATTGAAAATAACATTCGAAATGATGCTGTCTTAATCTATTTTCTGTCTTTTATTCACAACAAAGTTTTTCATTGTTTTTGCCCAGGTTCATAAACATTGCTGAATGATGAAGCTTACCATTGTTCCATGCCTGGCAACAATTCTGTAGCAATTGTCTTATGCTATAACTTATAAGCTGATATCATAAACACAGCTTCTGAATATAAAACTGAATGATTCAGCATTTTAATTTCTCGAAACTGAAAGCGTATCCATGGAGAAAATAACATCATGGCGTATCAGTGTTGTTAGCCGACGATATGAACTGGATATGAATTAGAAGTGTCATTGGACAACGATATTAGTCTTTAATATACGTCATTGCTGTTAGCCTACACATGGTAAAAGTAAAACAATTTATTGTACCATTTATTACTCTATTGTTTTCTCTTTTTAATACTGTTTTATATGCTTTTTGATGTTTAGTTTGTTTCATTGTATTAATCGGTATAATTATTAAACAATTTACTGTACCCATTTTTAGCTTCTTTTTTTTTTTATTATTTGGGCCTTTTACGACTTTCAAATTGAAAGGTTTAATGTTTTCCGTCGTTTGAATCATGGGGTTGAATGATAAACCTTATTTTGGCTAAAAGTAGAAGGCAATTTTTATTTAATCTATACTACTCCCTCCCTGCAATGCTGGAGTTTGGTTGTCGTTTGTTGGTACTGTATTGAATTATGGAATATTTAATTCATCTGCCAACCACTAGAGCGGTTGACTATACGAAAAAAAAATAACCTAGCAGGTACAGGAAGTTTTGTCTCCAGTATATTTCCTCCTCCATGGTTATAACATAGGTTTTTAAATTTGAAAATTTAAACTATTCAAAGTATTATCATTATCTCCGTTATTAGGCTAGGACGTTGTTAAAAAATAAATGTCTTAATGTTAGATGCTATTTTAAAGAAAATAAAATTGAAAGATGCGGCGCGGACAGCTTTTGGACTATTTTTACAAATTCGGCCATGAGGAGGAAGCGGATTGTCTGTCTTTGTGAAAGAAAGCGTGGATGCCAACTGAAAACTTTCTGCAAATTCTTTTGTTTGATTCGTTCGTAGAAAATAGTAAAGAACATTCAATAATAACTCGCATTAATAATTAATAAAGGAAGTAACACAAATGCAATACTGAAGGTAATCCGACTATACTGGGTTCGAACCAGGAATCTTCAGACTATCGTTCCCGAACATGAAATTTACTTTACTATTTTCTATATTTAGTAATTAACTGTCAAGGGCAATGGCGTTAAGCAAACCCTCTTAGATCTACAGTTTGACTTTTATACAGAGTTCGGGGAAAAACTAAAAGGAATTATCCAAAAATTTTTCCATAACTCCATATCGGATAGCTTTTTATGCATCCGAAGATTATTACATACGAGGGGCGGTTATAAAGTCACTACAATCAGCCGGAAGACTAAGAGATGGGGTGAACCTGCACGGTTGTAGCGTCAGTCATTCTCCACATATGCACCTTCCACGGCCACAAACTTTTCCCAACGATGGACCCCTTGCTGGATGTCACTTTTACAGAAGTCCTCCTTTTGGCTGTTGAGGAACTGCTCCACCTTCAACAAGACCTCCTCGTCGTCTTGAAAATGCCATCCACGAAGCGGGTTCTTCAGGCGAAGGCAGAGGAAGAAGTCGCTTGGGACAGGTCGGGTGATTACGGCGGATTGGCCAGTATTCGAACCCAAGCTCCCCCGCAAAGCGCATGGTCTCATATATGGAATGTGCTGCCGCGTTGTCGTGCAGAACTCTGACCCCTTTGGACACCTTGATAACCTACAGGAGGAGGTCCCGGTAGTACGCTCCCGTGATTGTCTGACCTTTCCTTCGCAATTTGTGGCTCTTCACAGATGGAGGGGCATCCACTCCGAGCTTCGTCTTCCACGCTTGTCTGGCCCCATGGGGACTGTCTCGTACGATGGGGTATTATCACTATAAAAGCCAAAAATTCCTCATGGATCTGTTTGGGGATGTTCCCCTTCAAATATAGTAAACTTATCACGGCTCGCACCTCCAACTTTTCGACGGGCTGCGCCATATTGCTTTCGACACTCTGGCGGCGTTTAGCGGTACTATACCAAACGCCGCTTTGTATACTCCAGCACTCGAGGGATATCGCTTTCCAGTGGCACCACACATTTTCAAAAGCGATCGTTCTTTCATGTTGATTGTAATAGCTTTATGATCGCTCCTCGTACATTGAATGAAGATGACCCCGACAATCGAGACACGAAGCTTTATCTCTATGAGAATTGAGTTTGCTATAACAGTGGATAGTAGTAATTCGGCGTAATCAGGCTACGATAAGAAGTCAATTGTGATTTACACTTAACCCTTGAAGTATTGGGATGCTGGATAATTTCTGCATTTGCTCCAGTGAG
>JAHWFO010020357.1:3013641-3032064 GCA_023313115.1 Rhysida immarginata
GGGGGGGGGGGCTGCTGTCTGAACCAGGCGGTGAATTCCCTTTGTGCAGATTGGAGACAAACAAAAAGAAGCCGTTTAGAGCAAAATAAAGGAGGATGCTCAAAAACTTCTCAGTTGAACTTTCGAGCATCTCGGTTGTCCTGTTGGCAATACGAGGACGCACGTTATCATACAATAACAACACGCCTTTGATAAGGAGTTCAGTTCTGGTCGCTTCCATCGAATGACATTACGAGGATATTATAGTCCTGGGTGAATCATAAGGGTTCATCACATTTCAATCGTAAATAGCTAGACAACTGTTGGTCGCAGGTCAATGAATCGCACACGACTTGAAAGAAGGGAACGTCAAATTTTTGTTCAATGCCGGTAGAGGTCTCTAGGATGCAGCTGGAAGTAAAGCACTGTATAAAGAAAGTAAGGACATTTCGTGCCAGGCAGCCATTTTGATGCCTGTTTCGATACGTTGATTGCCTCTTTTTTGGCAGTAAATTCAAACTTGCAGATTGAACAATACCTTTTTGACAAAAGTTGGAAGAGGATTGTGCCTCTGATGTTTGAATTTAATGCAAAGAGGCGGCAATCGTCGTATCGAAATAGGCATCAAAATGGCTGCCTGGCACGAAATGTCCATACTTTCTTTATACAGTGCTTTAGCTGGAAGACGTAGGGAGATCCTGTCAGTTACTGTCAAAGTGGCGATCGCACAATACAAAATCCTTTTATGGCCACCTCGATCCCCAGCCCTCACTGTTTGTGACGACTTCTTGTGGAGATGCGGAAAAGATCGTGTTTTTGTGCCCCCTTTCCGGTGAATCTGGAATAGCTAAAAACTCGAATAACTGCCGCCTTTCGTGATTTTTGAAATGTAATGAACCTTTCTGTTACACCCTGTAGAAGTCGGCATTTACAGTTTACTCTCGCTGCCGGAATGTGGCAATATGTCTTAATGGTCCCAGAAGACCGTGAGCATCACTTTCCCGGCGTTGAAGCTGTCGATTTTGAGGGGCTTGTGAAACGATGGGAGATTATGTACATTATTGTACGTCATTGTACAGGGAGGTTATGTGGAGAAATAAAAGTAGTTTTCAAGTCAATACTCTTATTTGTTCCATTACTATATCCATTTGTAAGTTACTTATTTGACTTCCCCTCGTATTTATTGTGGTTATTTTTACAAAATTTTAACATAATTAATAATACTATTTATTGAATTCTTTAAGTAAATTTAGGGTATCTTGTGCTTATTTAACTGTCACTTCATCACAAGTTTTAGATTCTGGAAGCCTACTCTGTCACATTTACATTTCTTCAATAACTCTTGCAAAATTGCGTTTCGTATCTCAAGTTTAAAATGTCATATTTTTCCCATCTTGACTGATGTGATATTTAAGTTTGAATTTTAAAAAAACATTAAAAATGACATGTATGACAGTAGCGGGTAATTTTTGAACCAACTGTCAAAATGGCCTTGATTCACAGGTTAACAACGCTTAGTTACTTTGTTAAGTTAGGTGTAAAAATAAGTAGAGTTCATATTGATTTAAATCCATTATCATCAACTCAGAAAATTTTATAGTTTTTATTTTTTTAATTTAAAGTAAAATTAAAATCGGACAATCATTTGATACAATCATTATATGATTATTCTTTAAACTTAAATTTTTTTCGGAACCTTTTTAGGCTTAATAATCGCACTTTAGTTGGAGCAGACACGCCGTTTCTCTATTATAAATATTCGGACAGTTACACTTTATCCTTTCTAAAATCTGGCTATCATCCAGATGGATGTATCGTACAGAGATAGGTACACCAGACATTCAGGGTTATTTTTTTGTGCCAAAGTCATTCGCAAGGGCTATAAAATGGATCTACAAAAAAGTCGATGTGCTAACTGAAGTCGTTAAATGCTTAGTCAAATGAAAGTGATGGGATTTTATTACCATTTGCCATCGAATCATCTGCATTTGTAGAGTATACGAGAAATTTATTTTCGATATTTAGTAATAACCTGACTTTTAAAAAACCTTCTTGAATAGATCAGATGCATAATAATAAAACTTATGAGCAACCTTCTTCACAACAGTAATAATTTGAAATCTCTCCCGAAGTTCCTCAATGCATTTGTCATCGCTTCACCTGACTTTCCATTTCTTTTTCTCCCCTTCGGGTGACAGAGATCCGAAATGACGGCTGTGTGCCGTCAACGTCAAACGGCTATGACAGGGACGTGAACGAGCCTTTTTCACAGCTCTTCCTCACTTTTTTCTTTTCTCCATTACTTGTGCACCTGCATCCAATGATAACGCCTTTTTTATTAACACAGGAAAACGTTCAAAAGGCTTTGGGCAGAAGGACTCAACGAAAGTCGAGAAAGATTTAAAAATAAACTTCACTTTCTCAATAAGGCCGACTACCATTAAATGTAATCTAAAGATATTAATTTTCCCTATTTCATAGAAGCTACAGCAATGAAAAAGAAATTGAATTTAAAAATATATTTTTAATCATACGTCCAAAACATAAAGATGCTACTCCTAATGAACTTAAAGGTATATCCAAATTGTCCCTTCATATATGATAAGCAGCATTGCAGATCATAAACTGGTTAACATAATACATATGCGGCAAATAAAATCACGGGACTATATTAGAAGATATTGGAGTTCGTGAACAGTTTGTCTGGCCATAGAAATCAATGATAATTGAGATATATTAAAACAAATTATTTGATTTTTTATTTTAATTTTTATTTAAATGATTTATTGGTTTGTTAATTGTCGGAATCCTATTGTAAACCAATAGAACTGTAAATGTCAAAATTGTAAAAAGAATTGAAAGAATTAGTTTCAATTAACTTCAACAGAAAAGGAACATTCTGATAGATCAAGAAAATGATCGGAAAACATTAATTAAAATTTAAAAAGAAAATAACGAAACCAAACTAACATCTTGTGCCAGGAAAAAAATATAATGATAAATTCTAGAAACTTGAATACCATTTTATTAAGAAACTCAAAGCTTTAAAAGTGAAATTGAGTAATTAGATGCTTCAGTGTTAGCTTCTCTCACTAAGAAATCAACAGTTTCTTGGATGATAGTGTTGTTCATATAAGCCAGAAAAATGATAATATGAATTTCCAGTCTTATTAGAAAATAAGAAAATCGTTCAAAGTCGTAAGACAGTCTTTCTTTTCTTAGTCCCAGGTGAGTTCCCCAAAGAAAGCTCAATGTGAACTTATATTAACTTTTCATTTCATGATTATTTTAAGCACTTTTCCGATATCCGATATCCCGGCGCAACCTCTATTTTTTATAGAGATGGCTTTATTTGTGAAGTCTGTAGGGTGGCGCCGGATTAACGAAAAGTACCTTCTTTTCTAATGACTATATACAAAGTTGATTTTATTATAATGTAAATCCTATTGAGTGCATCTAGAACACGCCATTAGACGGATTATTTCAATTGACAGTAAAAGGGGGAGGGCAGTCGCATTCACAGCATCTTGGATGGAAATTTAGTTACGATTTAAGTTGAAGGTGGAAGGTTTTTAAAATGATGATATTTCCCATATAATACGAATGTACAGATGGAATTTACTTTAAGTTCGATGAAAGTAAATTTTACCAAATTTAAACATCTGTGCTGAATTCCCGTAGAAAAAGTCATCGTGAGTTTTTATATCAGTGTCAAATTAAAAAAATAGTACAATCAAGAGAAGCTGTACTCTGATACTCCACTCAGACTTGTCAGTTGATGGAAATGAGGAATACGCGCAAATACATTACTATTACCACTCAATTTTTATTTAATTGTTCACATCATTTTTTGTCATTTTTCATCTGAATAGATACATTTTATGAAATTAAATCTATAGCAGAAAATTCGTCATTTGTTATCCTGGATCACGTATATCATTTTTTTTTTTTGTTTATTTTTGACCGATAATTTTGTTTATGACAGCATTAAATTTTGCTAGAATAACTAAAAAAAAAAAGGCGCAAAAGGTTCGTAAACCACCATACACTTAATCAATGTAACTTCATACTAGGTTAGACAGATATGACGATCTTGGAAACATCAATGGTTAGGGTCATTAAATTTAATTTATTAATTTATCTTAGCGTGCTCAGATACTTTTCTTCTTCATACTGTTCTTGGAAAAGGGAGCACATGATTATCAAATAAGCACTCGTCAAACTCTTCCGATCGCCCTCTCTTTTATATCTCTTAAAAGAGACTCAAAATAAACTGGAGTAAATAATGGGAGTAAGGAGGAAGAATGAGAGCGACAACTTGCATTATTTGAGAATTGCCTACTAAAAAGCAATGGACTTCGCCCTCCGTTGCAAGAATCGTCTGCGAAACAGTCTCTTTAACACGCCTAAAACTTCTGTGTTCGGGGAAAAGCCTCATCTCCATTAACCCTCGTAGCACTTGGTGTATTTCAGTGGGAACTTTCTACAGCTGTACCAAACACCTGATGACAATCACTAGTTCCATTCTTTCGTTTCTGGTGACATTAGGCACGACATACAAAGAACAACCAGCTGTTATAACTTAGCATGAATGATAAATCGACACTTTTATGTTTACTTCTCTGGCACCACTTCATGGAGGACAATAACACCATATATTGTCACGTTTTATCATCATGTCGAAATCGAATCAACCCAATCTACGATATTAAATAAAGTGTCGTACGGCCTATGTATTAATGGACACAAAACTTGCAGCATTATACTGTATCTACGAATGCAGGATTTCATAATAAATTTAATAATTAAAAAAAAACAAACAGAAAACGGTTTCCTTAATGAACAGGGATCTTTCTTTTAATTACCATAATCATGAGTCGTATGTAACGTAAGTTCATAAAAGAAGGAAAATCATTCTTGATAGCAACAGTGCTACCGGACCGACATTGGTCTAAAGCTGAAACACTGTGCCATCAAGGACCGCATTTCGTCGTTTTAATTGTGTCATCTTTTCTATTGGAAAATTTCAAACTAAAAAAAAAAAAAACTGCCTATGCAGACAACCATCTTCCATCGTTTTCTCGATTTTCTACAAACTGACTGAGAAAGTTTCTTGTCGTAAAATTATAGATTAATAGAAGAGTTCTGTAGGCTCCATTGTTTTTAGGAAGTTTTCTTCAATAAATTTATGAAAATTTTTCTTCATTCTAAATTTTTAATTAACAGAAAATTAAAATTTTAAAACCAATTAAATTCCTTCTTAAATGTGTGTGCGCGAGTTCTGTCTGAGCTCCGGTACAGTTTAAAAAAAAACACTATTAAAGCGAAACATTTTAAAAAAACTTCATTAAAAAGTTTTTATATTTTAACAAAATTTCAACCGGACAAAGATGTAAAGAGCATGAGCCTAGTTATTGTGTCGTAAGTGCACATAACAAATATATGAATAAAAACACAATTCTGCATTATTAAAAAAGCAAAAACTGTTTTCATTACTCAAAAACTAGTTCAAACAGACGAAAGCAGTTTATCAAAATAAGCACGAGAAAAAGTCGAACCTATATATACTTTTATCCCTTGTCCCCTCCCCGCTCCTCTTATAAAAATTAATATAAAAAACGCACAACAAGATGGAATAGGTGAATAGAAATCGTTTATCTTAACGCCTCACCTTTAGATTAAACACAAATCTTATCAGAGATTGGGGCGCAATCGCGGTCGTTATCAGACGCCGCTGGCAGATGGATTGTTCTCCTAGGAAAACTACCGAGTAGCATTTCCGAGGAAACCCACCATACACAGATCCTCTCCATCCTCTCGCCCATAAAAATCTTACGCCAAGGAAGATGTGAAATGAAAGGCAAAGGCTACTGAACACTAAAACATCAATACTACTAGGAACAAAACAAGATAACATCGAAAGCGGCTGTCAAGCAAGAAAATGTAACGGCCAGTTTCTGAAGGGGAGAAGACTGACGATGTATATGTGCGTATTAACACTTACAGGTTTTGGCCAAATTTTACGGCTGAACTGACAATAGTATACAATGTGACATAACGCAACATTAAACAACGTAATGTATCATTCACGCTTCCCTGAGAACAGGCGATCGCTGAGTAAAGCGTTTGAAGACATACTTAATGATGCCTACATAACGGATGAAACGCATCAATGTACGAGTACTTGGCAATCAAGTTCAATGTTAAGCAATTAGATAGTACCTAAGAAACACCTTAAACTAATTATTTCAATTGGATTCTTGTAATAAAAAAGATATTTCTCATTTAAGCTGAAAATTTTCTAAATTTTACATGCAACTAGACAACTTACAGTGCATCTCAAAAGTTTAAGTGCGTCAGTAATCATGTTTCTTGATGATTACAAAAAAATTATTGAATGCCAAACAAAAATTAACATTCTTAATTGAATTATATAAGCGTCCAATGTCCTTGAAATTTCGTTCATGGATTTCTAGATGCTTTAGCATCCAAACATTTGCAATTTCATCAAGTGTTAATTTCTTCTCTGTTGGCATAGCTCCTACTGCTGATATGAACTTTTATAAACGGCAATTGCCACAATAAATTATTCTGTGTATTAAAGTGATTGTTTTTCATGTAAATTCATTTTTACCAGCACTCTTACAAACTAATATCTAAACTTTTGAGACCGTGTATTTTCCATTTTTGTTAAAATCTTCAAAATAATGAGGCCAGTGTTTTGTTTTGTAACTTGGATTAAAGATATAATTCTCTTAAGAATGTTAATATTTGTTTTCCATTCAATAATTATTTGTAATCATTAAGAAACGCGATTACCTAATCTTTTGAGACGCACTGTACAGCGATACACAGTAAGTAAATAAACACCCCACATTTCAGTTTTATTCATGTTTTCATAGAAATAACTGTGAATCTGCACTTATATTTTACATTATTGTTTGCAGGAACATGATGAAACATGCCTCGAACGCCTCGTGCCACAGAATTGAGTGATTTTCAACGAGGGCGTATTGTTGGACAATACGAAGATTGTGTCAGCCAAAGGAAAGTCTCCAGCATATTTCAGGTTCCACTGTCAACAGGGTTACAGTTCAAAACACTAAAAAAGGAAACTGGAAACTGTAGTCACGTCCAGGCCGGCCTGGACTAACACCACGACAACTGAGGGCTGCAAAGTCTCAGAAATCCCCGTTGCAAGGCTTCAGACATGGCAGAACACCTGCAAGTGAGTCGTAGCACGGCTCAAATATCTGCACCCACTTGGATATTATGGATATTATTCTGCAAGGCGAAAACCCCTTCTCACCGCACTCAATATTTCAAAAAGGAAACAGTGGGTGACTGAGATGGTGGAACGCGTTTTGAGTTTTTGGCATCATGTCATCTCAAATGAGTCGTCTTTTGCTCATTTTTCTTGTAGTGGTCGGATATGGGTCTGGAGAAATCCCAGCCAAGAGTTCTGCATAAACCGACTGCAACCAACCGTCAAGAATGGTGGATTTTCTGTTACGGTGTGGGGTGCATTTGGACCACCGGGCGATCATAGCTCGTGGAATGTGTAAGTAACATTAATGCAGAAAAATACATCGCCATATATTGGAGTAGCGTCCTTTTCCAATATTTTTCAACGGGATTCTTGACAAAACATCCCGTCTGTTCATGGAGAATCGTAACGTGAAAAAAATTCACAAAAAAAAACCTGCTTCCTGTCCAGAACTTTTCGAATGTTTGTGTACCGAATGGATCAAAATTCTACAGGCCGAGATCGCCTAACTTACTGATTCCATGTCCAACCGTGTTAAAACTCTGCAGAAAGCAAAATTCGCAGCAACAAAGTTCTGAAATGCATGCGTCAGAACTGCGTGTGCCATATTGTTTTGGTGCAATAAATAAATGACCGAAGAGCAGGGTGGCTATTTACTTATTGAGTGTCACTATACGAGTATACTGCACTTGGTGTTGCCAACGTGTAGGTGCGATTTGTTTTGTTTCAATTTCTGCATAGTCTCATATACAGCTACGTGGTAGAAATTCTCTGGAAATAGTTTCATATGAAATGGTCAATCCCCAAATCATGATACCCTCGAATTTGGACTTCTATTCAAGTCGTCACATTCATTTAGTCCCATAAATGCTTTCTCGCTCAATCGATCTGACACATACGTTTCTCCGCTCTTACATCACGACCGCATCCCATCACAGATTAATTAGATAAAAATTACCATTCCTGTTCTTTTGAAGAAACATATTAATTTGGCTATGTTTTCGGCTACCCCATCTTAAATAGAGTCAGTTTCCAGTGAAATGTCAAAATAATTTAAATATGATGAAAAAGGCTTGTATTCAAGGAACCACGGATTTCGCGACGGAAATTCAGCTGAGCAATCCTAGTGAAAGATGAAATCTGCACTGTTGGTTTGGAGGTGTGGCATGAGCCCGTTTTCAAGTCTCTCCAAATATGTAAAAAACTTTTTAATCCCTTTTTTAAATACAACGCAAAAAGACCAAAATGTAAAGACACAAGAATTCTTCGGTTTCATATAGGAATTGTTAAAGAAGCAGTTCCTGACTAATATATTACGGATTATTTAGTTAATTCTTATATTATTTCACTTAAACGTCACAGTATTGAAAATCTTTGGTATGATTCAGGTTGTTAATTAAGCTAATATTCATATCTGATAATTAAATAAAGAAATGAATCCACTGAAGAGTTCTTAAAATATCTCTTCCCACGGATATTGAAGCTGAATGCATTCGAGTCACAAAAGTTTACATGGCGAACCGAATGTATCCAGACAGAAGAGTGGCAAAACGATCTGGAATGAAGTAAATATCAGTAACTGGAAGTGTCGAAAATCTTCGTGACGATACGTTTCGAGGACTATAAGAAAGACGAAACGTGAGTATGACCCAAATGAAATGTGACGAACTTTTGTGCCCTATATGAAGAGAATTATTTTCAAAAATCTTGTTAGCAATCTTCAGCATTTGCATAACAGGATGCTATTTCTATTCTCATTTAGATAAATCTTCAATATACAAGTGTCGAAAGCGATTATAGTTACACAAAGATGAAACTTAACATGGAATTTATATAAGGACAAACGTCCAACTTTTTTGAATCAATGTTCTGATAAAATTGAAAGACGGCTATGATTTATAAGTTACTGCTTCTCTAACTCACGGTAACATTTAAGAGAAGCGACAATTTTTTCAATAGTAACTGATGAACTAGACATACATGAAAATAAACTACTTAAAATCTCGTAAGAAATAAAACTTATCAGTACAGCACGGCCTAAGAAGTGTTCAAATTGCAGATTTCCTTATCAAACCCCTATCGAAAAACGATAACGTGCATAACACGTGTGGCATCTTCTATCAATAAAAACCAACTAATAGGTGTATTATTTTGTTATGAGAATATAAATAAGTACTTTAAAAGAGGAATTATATTTCACAAGATAAATAATGAATTAAAAGGTCAGGACAGTTTTTTAGATGACATTACAAAATTAATTTCTAGGTGACATGTATGATAAAATTTGAAAGAAAAAAATAGATTTATTGTAATATTAAATAATTGTGTATATGAGGCTAATTTTTTCAAGAAGTTATTTACCTGAATAAAGACAATCTTTATATTTTTCTGAGGTTAATTGTGTATATATAATTCTTCTGTGCGTGTGTGTGTGACTGAACTCCTAAACGGCTGGACCGATTTTGATGAAATTTTTTGTGTTCAAGTGGATTCGAGAATGGTTTAGATTCACAATTCGGTCCACTACAAAATGTTTTTTTAATTAATTTTTTATTTATAAGTTGTTTTACCTGGAGCTAAATGGGATTTTTGCCAGCTTTAAAAAATTGTGACGTTTGCTTTGTTTAATGAAGAATTTTGCGATTGTTCCGTGAAGCAGCATCAACAATGACTGCAAGTGTGTCGCGCGGGAATACAGTGTATCTTTTATTTTTTATCTGAATGGTATTTTTCTAGCGTCAGAAACTGTGACGTCGTTGTTTGCTTTGTTTAATGAAGACTTTTGCGAGTATTCCGTGAAAAAGCAAACACAGTAACTGGAAGACTTTCGCGCGGAAACAAAATGTATAATATTTTCTAAAAGGGCTTTTTGTGGCGACCAAAACAGTGTAAAGAAGCTGGTTGACTGACTCATCAACGCACAGCAAAATCTACTGAAGCCATCAACTCGAAACTCGGTGAGGTCATAGGACGGATAGCGTAGGGGCATGCTAAGACCGGGTTTCTCGAAATTCGGACCCTCTGGCCACCCAGTGGGACAGAAAGGAATTGCACGTTCGGTCGCTTGGCTCCGCCTCCAATAAACGCAGATCTTCGAAATTTTGCAGGAAAGTTTCTAGCTACCGTTCCAAAAAAGTTTCCCCGATTTTCGATATTCGAATTTTAAGGGTGCGATAGCTGATAAAAATCGATTTTCGGGGGCGTTTCACAAAATTTTCTGATATTTTGATGCAACTTCGCGGGGAATAGAGATAAAGCAACGAAATTCGGAGGGAAGGTTCTCGAGGATATTTCCGCTTTGTGATGGGTGCCAGGGGCTTTTTTGATGAAATTTTGCAATTTCTGAATGTGAATATACAGAAAAAGTCAACATTAACCTCCACCTTTCATCTCTTGCCCTGCGTCTAACTCACTCAGCTATACGGCCGGTGATTGGAGAGGAGTGAAGCAGAATACAATAAAAACATTTTTAAAAACTTTGTCTGTTTATCTGTTTGAACATGCTAATCTCCAACACTACTTGACGAATTTTCATGGGGTTTTCACAGGTAAGTTGAGCGTAGCTTGCAGCAACATATAGGCTTACGAAATAAAAAAATATCTTAATTTAAAGTTTGTGGAGTATATTCAGCTTAGTACAGTTCGTAGAAAAGTAAAAGATGGCGCTCAAATATAACAATAGCGAAGCATTGCCGGGTCTGTTAGTTTTAAATATAAATTTTTTAATGAATTGTTATCAATTTTGATTCTGTGTCAAATTTAAATCGTCCATGTCACTTGAATCATTCTCGTAATCTCCTTTAATAATATCCTGATTATTTTGTTCATTTTGTGGTTGACGGAATAAAATTGCTCTTTTAATATACATAAATTATACTTATATGTACATCAAGTCCTGGTGGATCATATCTTACTTTTTCAAAAATTGTTTTGTTTAAAAAAACGAATTTCATCGTTCTGTGAAATTATAATTTTTATTCATCCTCTCACCGCCTTCAATCATTTTCCGAATTTCCCTTCCTATAAAAGTAATAGTAAAATCAAAGTTTGTATATTTGCCTTATTTGTTATGACAGTTCTTTTAAAAAATACTTCCTCTTTAAAAAAATAGAAAAAGAAAAGACGACATCGTCAGCAAAAAGTTCGTCAATGTTTTTAGAAGAATTTTTTTCTTTCTCCCTTAAAATAAAAAAAATACTTTCACTCTCCTTGAAATTAAGGAATGGGGAAAGAAAACACAAAGGAAAAAAAAAAAAAGGAGAAAAGATGAGGAGAAGAGATGGGGGACTTTTTCTTTTCCTTGGTTAAATCGATAAATTCTTGTCCTTTTGGTGGCAAAGTTTAAAAAGAAAAAAACAAGTTCATGGGTTAGAAAACTTTATTCTCCATAAACAAAAGAATTTTTAATAAATATTTCCCATACCGATATCACAAACTTCCTCCGCAGTGTTATCCGGTAGCATTATTTATATAGAAGCAGCCTGCTGGTTTCAAAAAATGGGTAAATTTCATTAATGTATTTTTTTATTTAACATATGCAGTAAGTAATGCCATTTAAATACAATTTACTTTATTATTTTTATTGAAAATTATTTTTTCATCAAAATTAATATTCTTTCAATTTTTTAATTATAGATAACAGTCTTTCTTACTTAAAGACTGTAATATTAATTTTTTAACGAATCTTTCTTCTTTTATTTTCGCGCTTAAGGGCGATCAAATGAAAGGATCAGGAAACCTATATGAAACCCAGCAAACCGATGTTACGTAACAGAAAAAATAACCATTAAAAAAGATACTATGCATCGATTAAGCAAATGCCATGCGACACTAGAATTTTTGTTTTTTATCAAAGCAACAAAACAAAATAGGATGGACATTGCATGTACAGTCGTCAAAGGGAAATAATCCACACTTGAATTTTACTCTAAGTTTTACCGTTTCAATATTAATTTATTTTTAATAATTTAATATTACATTTAGAGTTAACATTATTAAGATTATTAAATTTAAATAATTATAATTAAAAAAAGCTATTAAAACAACACATTAGCATGAAATGTAAGTATTAAACTCGTGCGGATTATTTCCTTTGGTTGACTGTACATTAATCAGCAGAAAACCGCTGCGCAGTGACATATTAGATACAGTATCAAATTCCTTCAACCTTTTTCTTTCAGGTTCATTTATCTTCAATCGCCTTCTCTTTCACCTTCACAAACGAAATGTTCATAATAATCGAAGTGAGCATCTTTAAAAATGTAATATCGAATGAGAATAATTCAAGTTCAGAAGGGAACTTCTATTAAAGGGAAATATAGACTAGCTTGATCCGATTCACTGAAATCTTAAGAACTAAATGTTTACATTAATTCTAAAAATTAATAGGAAGCACTACTACAAGTATAAGCGCATTTGTACATCATGTTATGCTCGAAAGCCCTTTGATATAACAGAATCTATAATTCTCTTCGTATTCGATAATGAAGGCAAGAATGGTCTATCAACTTAACTGGCATGTCGTTCAAGTTGCGCAACAACAGTAATAAAAATACAAACACTCTATTAGATTAATATTTATTAGATTAATCGAGTGCACATTTTCCTGGGTTAATTGCGAGTGAATGAATGGGGGACGGGTTTTCTGTCGACTGCTGTTGCTACTGTTCTTCGCCCCCATTTGTTTGTCCAAGAGAAAGCAAAACGCACAATGAACTTATTTTAATTGCAAATTTTCTTTTAAAGAAATCAAAAGGATAGGAAGAAAAAGAAACTAAAAAAAAATTGTAGACCATAAATCATAGGAATCTTTTTTTCCTAACGGAAGCTCTCCTTATCTCTGAAAAGTGAAAGCTGAATTAATTGCGATTCAAAAACCGTTTTCTTGGACCCCCCTTTCTGATTCTTGATCGTTTCTTTCTCATTTTTAAATTCATTTTCGCCATCGTAGTCGTCGTCCTCCGCCTCCAATAGAAGCGTTCGTCTTTCAGTCCGTTGCATAACAGTCAAAGACTTTTCATTCAATTGACGAAAAACTCTTTCTCAAAGATCAAGCAATCTAAATTTCTTGGAATAAAAACCTTAATTTCAATTCTCGTTCGTCCTCTCGCCCTCAACATGTCTACCATTGAAGTTGGAAGAAAAAAAAAACACTCAAGAGAATTTCTAGACTTCTATTAGCAATTATTTACAGTATCAGAATTAAATAAAAAATCTAAAAACAATTGTTAGACCAATGGCCATTTCAATCTATTGGCATTAAAAAAAGATATCGTTTTAAAGATCAACTGCTTTCTTGAAAACATATTAAATAAAAAGAAAAATAAAAAAAAAACAAAAACACCATCAACCCGTTCCTTTGTTACACAGATTCTCCCATCTGCTTTTCAGGTTTAAAAAAATCTTTTAAAGGTTATTGCAATTTTATCTTCCTTCTTTAAAAGCAGATGGCAGTATGGGTTTAAATCAGCTCACCTGTCATTTGTTATTTCCTTGTTTATCCCTGATTATAATGAACAGGAATGCATGATTTTTTTAATTACAAAAATAAGAACACACAAGGTTAAAAAATAAAAAACGGAGAATGAGCTCGAAATGGAAGTTCCTCTTTTCAGTTCTTAATAGAGTGATCAATGGTGATGGTTCTACTATTTAATAATGAAAATTAGCTAAAAGCATAAAAATTAAATACAAATTTTATTCAAAATTAAAAGGCATTTTGACGACCGAATTCAGCGCATTTATAAAGAAAACAGACTTCGAGAAGAAAAAAAATTCGTTTCAGCATACCCTATGAGAAAAGTAGAAATCGTTAATTAATTTCATCTGAACAAAAAAATTTCATAGGTAAACAAAACAAAAACAAAAACGAATTTGAAATAATAAGGACTATCTTCACAATGTCTCAAAAAATATCCGCGTGCAGCTTTTTTAAAACAAATATTTTCATTTTATTAAATGTCTATTATGCTAATTTTTGGCTGCTTTCCATATCAGCGAATTTCAAGAGCGTAATATTTTTATTTCTATAATTGGGGTTTAATCGTTAATTCTTAAACTTTAAACAAAATAAATGTTGGAAATAAAAACTAAAAAATGTATTAAAAAACGGCAAAATTAAAGTGTGCATATCAATTAGTGAGAGAAGAAAACTATATGGAAAAGCAAAATAATGTGCCAATTGTGCAATAAAAAAATCTGATTCATTCCATTCAATAAAAACGCTACATTTCACTAAAATATTTAAACTTCATTATTCCAATTTTAAAAAAATGTTTATATCTGGCATTAATATTTATAAATATTATTTAAATTAAATTTATAGAATTAACAAAAGATGCATGCATCTGCTTCACATGCATTTTCTCCAATCACTTTCACTATTACTAACCAAATCTAACGAAACATGCGAAAATAATTTTTCTAAAAAGGAAAAAAAAAAAGTTATTTTATGAATACACTAAGAATAAATACCAAGGAACGATTACTTCCTTCCTGCCTTGTCTTCCTTCACCTTCACAAAAGTCGAAGGCAAATGAATGAAATTCCTTTAAACAGTAGCCCAGCCACGGATAATAGTGTGTGGTGACAAATAGGTGAATGAAGGGAAGGAAGGAGAGAACGAGTGAGCGAATGAATGAATGAAAATGGTCGTCACCAAAAGCTGTGACATAGTTTCAAAAAAAAAAGAAAGAGAAAGAAAAACAATCACCATAAACCCTGTTCATTGTGGAAATTGTGCAGCGCCAATTTTCTTAAATTAAAACATTAAAAAATGATAGATTCCTCCCCTATTTACCGCCACAACAGGCGCGAGCCAAAATAAGCTCCATTTTCACCTACGTTATAAACGATTCCTAATTCCTGCTACAGAGTATATACACCTCTCAAGGCCGCCACACCAACAGACTGACCCTTCGGCATTCAGAGCAACGTCACACCCGTTGTTGCACTCTCACGGAGCCCATTATGGGCAAGGGAGGACATTTTTATTTTTTCGTTTTCCTTTTTGGATTCCATCCAAATCACTCCCATTCGGCATGGTTAATTCATTCGTAGTAAATACATTAGAGAAATTCAAATTTTTTTCTCGGACTATCTCCTTCGTTACTTCTAATGAAATTTAAAAAAACGTCACGGTTTATACCGTGAGAGGGCGAGTTTTAAAACCGCAACAAGGATGAATCCTCGTTTTCAATTTCTATCCTTGAGTTCTATCCTCTACAAATTTGAGCAACTGAAGAAAAACACGCAAATATCAATACACAGTTGATAATGAATGTTATGCATGGCGAAGTGACCAATGCTATCTCTACAGGAACAATATAGGAGCGATGCATGCAGAATTGTGGTATATATTTGCTTAATGCGAAACACTATTGATTAATATGGGCCTAATTCAATTAATGCCCTTTAAATGTGCATCATACATTCATATTCCATTATGCTGCCAAAAGTAGTTATTGATCTACAACGTAACGAACATTTCCCAGATGAAATGTATTTAACAAAATCTAAATATAAAAATTCCAAATAAAAGCAATTAACTTGATTGAATTAGTGAAATGTGGAGTTTTTAATGGTCTTATTTTTAGTGTAGAGCCTTATTTACTTTATATAACGAAAGGTACTAACAATTCGTAATTAAATTCGTTCATTCCATTTGGAATCAATATTAACATTCTGATCTATAATCTTAATTTACGGACGGATCTATTTTGCATAACAAGACTCTTGCGCAGGAATCACAGTATCTCCGAAGTTGGATAAAAATAATATTCCAGTTGTAATCAAGATCGCTACTTTCGCAGTCTTCGAAGAAACCAATCTGCAATACAAGCGCAAAGAAAATTTCCTAATTCAGTATTGCAAGGAATTCCCAGTAGCCTTACGACTTACAAGAATTTTGTCATATCCATGATTCGTCACCTGGTCGTCCAGATTTCCGATATCGAGCACGTTAAGGAGAGCTTCATTCGATTACACAGAGAGCATTAAAAATACCTTTCACCTAAAATTGTCCATATTTCAAGACATAACGGTTGCAAGTAAGATGGTTCATAAGGAATTCTGTAAACAAATGTTGCCTCCGATATGACAAACAAAGGATTTTATGAATTCCGTAATTTAGTGACAAAAACGCATTTGATATCGGTATTAAGGTCAAAACTCACAACTGCAAGATCTGGAACATGTTCGTGGTAGCTCAGGGGTGAGTGTCTTAACCCAAAAAATAAAACCGCCTTCTTCTTGGAGGCAGCAATTATCTGTATCCAATATCTGGAGATACTCCAACTATCTCTCATTTCACAATTAGAGAAAGATGGCCAAGAACGACAAATTCACTTCTAGCCAGATTGCGTACCTTCGAGAATTCGCAAATCTCTCGACATAACGTTTCCAAATGCAGTGAATTAGTCGAGCTAGGCTAACAGCATCCACGGCCACCTCTTTTTCCGGGATTCGTTAAAGATCTAAGTTTTCGTACCATTATTATCTGCAAATATATCTTAGCTCCGAATTCAAATTGCCCATCAGCCTCTTTAGTGACGCCAAAAAATATTCTAAGTACAGGCGGGATATCTGCGTCATTACAGCTGTTAGCAACTAAATGCTTTGCCACATTTTGACATTAAATTATTGCTTGGCCGTTGCGTAAAATGTATATACTCTTTCAAAGCTCTTTTTGATAACACTTTTCTCTTGAGGGTACTATATTCTTTATTAAGATATGTAAAATTCAGTTCTAAATGGGTAATCATGATCATGTTTACTTCTAACATAATTCCAAAGATTATTCGATTATCCTAAAACGGACAGAAAAACGTAGCAATTTCATAATAGATTTTACCGAGGTGATCTCAGTAACATTTAATTCCTTCATATTTCTACACCGAAATCCCATTCGGAAATCAATCTTTAGTTTACTGCCTTTTTTTAATATAATACAGTCTCTTCTGAAAATACTTTAATTAACTCACATCAGTAGCTCATACTGTGTAATGGTATCATATAGACAATCTCTGCAGATAAGAGCTGAGCTATCAGAAAGTGTCAGATGCTGAGCTTCCCACACCGATATGTTCACTCTAGCACACGCACGCACGCTGAGAGAGAGAGAAAGAAACTGATGAAAAACAAAAGGGGAGACAGTCGGTTCTCCCATTTTATTGAGTTGTCTCCGAATCCCACACCATACGAATCCTAATCATACTAATTGAAGAGGGAGAGGCATAAAAACAGAACCTAATTAATGTTCTCGAATGTACAGAGGAGAAAAGGTACACTATTAATAAGTGAGTAACCCACTGGAGAAAACCATAGATTTAAACACGCCAGCGTTCTAAAAAATGTGCTCTTCCCAATCCACTTAGACAACACCCCCTCATCCCAAATTTAAATGGCAGTTTGGCATCCCTTTTGACGTTTCCGCAATTTCTGCTGCTTTGATTTCTTCATTATTCATTTATAATAGCCATTAAAACTCCTCCTATTAGAATGGGGCAACTACCATTCCTTGCTATTGTAACGAGGATAAAATTCCCGTCATCTGTTCTGCATTATAAACACCGGCAATGGTATTTTCAGTATAGTGCCAGAGCAAACGGACAAAACCATCCAAGATTCGATCCCGTAATCCAGTGAGCAGATTGAGCCTTCACATTATTTGACAAAAGTTTCTTCAGTAATCTTACTATCATTTTATTTATTTATTTACTACTATAGTATTTTATTTACTACACAGAACAGAAGGGGAGAAGCATTATTATTATTATTATTATTATTATTATTATTATTATTACTAATAGTAATCAAGTAATCATTAAATAATAAAAACTATCTCCATGGTTCTTCATACAGTTGCCGTATAGAGAGTATTAAAAACTAATGACGAAAGCAATGCCGTCTAGTTATTTAAAAAAAAAACCCAAAGGGCGACCCAAATTATGTAATGCATTTGTTCCATGACTAAAATAAAAAATTTTGCCAACGCATACGATAAATCCATCACCATCACTCATTTTTAATACAAACTGCATTCCTGTTATTAAAAAACATTACAAAAACGCCACATAACACAGCACAGTAAATCTGTTAAGTCCTTGCATGCTATCATCATACACTCTTTTCAATAATACGCACTTCAAAATCATCATCAATTATTTAACTATCATCCA
>JAHWFO010020357.1:3037071-3049633 GCA_023313115.1 Rhysida immarginata
GAAAGAAAAATAACTCCAAAACCACTATTCCACATAATAAATTTATTTTTTTTTCACTGAAGTTGACTTAAAAACTCATGATTCGAGAAGATATGTTAAACTTTTGCAAAAAAAAAGATTCCATATGTACGTATATAAAAAAAAATTTGTGCAGCTATCCCCTCCGAAACGGCAAAACGGCTAACAACAGAACCAAATGAAATGAGTAAACTTTTACAAGGAGACTCCAAACACTCGGACTCATCTACGTGATAAAAAAAAAAAAATTTATTATGATGAATAATAATAGTTTAAACAAAATTAAACACCCATTCGATGCGCTTCTCAAAATTTTCCGAGAAAGAAAAAATTCATAAAATTTGTTAAAACTTCATAAATGCCCGAATTGTAGGGGAGATTTTTATCCCGTTCTATAAAAAAAAACCGGTAAAACGCCAGAATTTATTTTTGCTGGTACGGATTCAAATCCCATGTTCAATAATTTTTTTTTCTCCACGTTAACTTTTTTAACCTGTATGGGAATGTGTAATTCATTTACTAAATACATTTCCGATTGTCCGATTTGCTATCATAATTTATTTTTATAAAATGCATATAAGAATTATTATAATTAAATATAATCTAAAATTTCAGATTTGCTAAGGTTACTTTTACATAAATTGTAAGGTTGTTGCAGGTTATATTTATTTCCTTTTTTAAAAATCCACAAAAGAAGTTATAACTCGCGTGTAGGTAAAGAACAGAGGTAATTTCATTCTTAACAAACTTCTGCTCCTAGAAGTAGGAAATTGTAATTCGGTGGTTAATGTTCTAGTTAAAAATGTTAATGAAGGGTGATTGATAAACTATAGATACCAAAATGATGCGTTATATTTTATAGTATATACATAGTGCAATAATTATTTAATCTTTGAGTGAGTTAAATGTCATCCCAAAAGTTAAAAAATTTATAAAAATAATTAAATGTGGATGAATAAACTTTTGTTTTAAATGCTCATTAATCACTGTGGATCATTAATTATAATAATTCATATATGCATTTTATAAAAAAAAATGATGGTAGCAAATCAGAAATCGGAATATATTTAGTAAATGAATTACACATTCCCATACAGGCTACAAAAATTTACGAAGAGAAATTTAAAAAAAAAAAAATCATCGAAGATGAGATTTGAACCCGTACCTGCCAACAGCATTCTAGTGTTTTACTTCTAGACCAGCTGAGTGCGATAAAAATCTATGCTTCAATTCGGGTATTTATAAAGTGTAATCAATTATAACAAACATTATGAACTTTTTTCTCGGACGATTTTGAGAAGTGCATCGAATAGCTTTGCATGGCTATTTAATTTGGTGAAAGCTACTTGTAGAATTTTTTTTTTTTTTTTTTTTTTTTTTAATCAAAATCGGTTAATCCGAGTACTTGGAGTCTACTTGTTAGACGGTTCTTTAAAATGTACTTTGACGTATTTTTCATCATAGTTGGTTAAGTGTGAAAAGATATTTTCTAAAAATAAAGAAACGGCTGCTGCAATCATACCAGCGAATAAAAGTCAATATATTCGACTTGTACGGACTACTATACAGGGTATTGTATAATTCGATGATCAACTTTGGAGGGGTGGTAGTATGGGTAATTCTAAGCAAAAAACTTTATATGAATGTGGGTCCGAATTTGATCGCTAACTGAGATATGAACAGTTAAATGCCGCCGAGTAGTTTCCGAGTTACGCACTCAACATCGCAACAGTGCTCACATGCGAGTACTAATCGGCACGTGTTAAGATTTTGACTGCGTAACTCGGAAACTACTCGTTGGAATTCTATCAAATTTTAACGGTATACAAAGTTTTATATACCCTATTCTTCCTCCAAAATTCATTATCCTAAGGGTTGCATAACCTGAGTTATTAACATGTTGATCTTGATGGCATTTTTATTTCTGTTCATATCTCAGTTAGCGATCAAATTCGGACCGATGTTCATATGAAGTTTTTTGCTTAGAACCAACCATACTATCACTCCTCCAAAATTGGTCATCGAATTTTACAACACCCTGTATAAATTGTTTGCCTGTGATGAGCCATTTTGGAATTGTTAAGGTTTTCATTGACACCCCTTTCCCGAATGAAATTTCTTTTTTCACTTTTCGCGAAGATATGTTGAAATTTCGTGAAAAAAATTACACCTGTACGTATTACGTATGTGATCAGTTATTTATAGCTGATTCCTCCGTTAGATTTCCCACCTAACTCCGAATCGGACTCTCTTTGTTTCTTTAGAATCCAAAAATTTTTATAGTATAAAAAATTTTCATCTCAATGAGAGCTACATACGAACATACACTATCTAACCAAAAGTAATTGGACATTTTCGATTTTAGACGTTTTGTCGAATATCTAGAAAAATACTTGACAAATTATCCTGGAGCTTCAGGGATGTAAAGAGCATGTTACACCTCATATATTTCAGAGAAGGGTTTGTCCCGAAGGCAAATAGGGGCCAGCAATGAATTGAACAAAAAAAAATAATGTTTGGGCTCATCCTGTAAAAAATAATGCTTGAAATGCGTTGTAGCTATAGCGTATGATTATGAGGCTTCTTTTATTTGTCTGTGTTCATTTGTATGAGAATAATAGGTATATTCATGAAGATATGAAGGTTTCTTTAAAAAATTCGAAATTTTTTCTTAAGTTTTTTGTTTATAACATGCAAGGTTTTCAATCCATTGCAATGCTATTTTCAGGAAATTAACAAACTACAGTAGAGACAACATTTTGCAATCAGAATATAAAAATATTAAATATTCGATGAAATATGATCATTTTTACTAAATAATGTTTAACTGCACATGCGCAAGCGTTACCAAAATGGTTTTTGCATAATTTATTAGCCAAATGTATAGAGCTCTTTTTTTTTAAAAAGCCCAAGCAAATATCATGAAAATTCAGAAAGATATCGTCGATAAAATAAGTGGAATTTCAGTTGCTCTCAAAATAAACAAAACAATAGGGGTTTTCTCAAGCTTTTTATATTTGGATAGGACACTAATATCAACTTCATCCTATGCTGACATGAAGTCAATATGCCTATATGAAGTCAATCTGAAGTCAATATACTTTCATACCAGCTTAAGGAGTAGAAGTTGATACTGATGTCCGGTCCAAAAATAAAAATTTCGAGAAAACCCTATATCGTTTTGTTTATTTTGAGAGCAACTGAAATTCCATGCTTTTGGCTAATAAATTATGCAAGATACATTTTGGTAATGCTTGCACATGCGCAGTTAAACTTTATTTAGTAAAAATGCTCATATTTTATCAAATATTTAATATTTTTATATGCTGATTGCAGGGTGTTGTAAAAAAATTCATGCAAGCTCTCATTAAAATGCCGTTTGCCAAATGTTAATAATACAAAGAGTTATTAGGGATCTATGGTAACAATTAGCATATTTAATATGAGATGCCCGTTTATTTCACGTGCCCCCTAGGGGGGGGGGGGAAGAATTCTCTCCTGGTTTTGAAGCCCTGTCTTAGAGGATTTCTAAAACTGTGCCTTGACGTATTTATTATGATTAGTAGGACCCGTGGAAATTCCACGGAATAAAATGAACCATGATGAGATTGTAGAATAAAATAGAAAACGATTTAAAAGTTTATTAAAAAATATAACTCTTACGTAAGTGCAAAAACAACCTTTACAATACATAAAAACATTACTTTCTTTATATGACGATCTTTGTCACAGTTTTGTTAGCTTTCCTTCCCTGCTTATGATAGTCCAACATTTTAACTTTCACATCTGACTGTGAAAAAACGGCGTACAATTGACCATGGTTCAGGAAGAAATAGACCCACTCTATTAAATGTATTGGAGCCCAACTGGTCCATTCTTGTTGATGGTCAGTGCATGTGTAAAAGTGAGATTGTGGTCATTGGGACCCAACCTTAATCTTGGGATAAATCATGATTATTCATCAAAGTACCCTTGATGCTTCGTTGGAATGTTGATGTAATCCTACTACTTCTAATCTTGTGCCTTACATAAACCGTTCTGGTACACCATGATTATTGATCCTCTTTTTATTTGGAGTTTTTTTAAAGGGGCATCCCACCTGGTGTTAATGAGTTTAAGAATTTCATAAGCAAGCTAACAATTCTTGCACAATAAATGTAGTATGGATGATCCTGTAAAAAGCGTGACACCAGCGTTATGTACAAGCTAACGAACGAAACACACTTAGGAATATTACATTTAATGATAAATATTTTTTTAAAAATATTATAAGTTCCTGTGCATTGTATTATTTTATTTAATAAATTCATATTTGTAGTGGTTTTAATTCTCTGAATATATGCGCAAGTAGAAGATAAATCATTCAATATACAGAGTCATTCAAAATGATGGACCTAATTTATTTCAGTTAATTAATTGGCTCAAAATGCAACTTATATTTACTATTAAAACACATACATCTAAACCAGCACCCACTATCATTCATTTACACATTATATTCATTCATGAGACGTCGTTACGAATTGTTTGATATATTACATGCCACATCTCAGAATGGAAAGTTTCCGGTTTTACCATATGGTACCTTTAGTGTATGTACTACTAAACCATTACCGAGTATCATTAATTACTGATTATATTCATCTATGACACGCTTTTACGATTGTTTGATATATTACATGACATATTTTAGCATTGAAAGTTTCTAGTGGTACCATATGGTACCATTAGAGTACGTATTACTAAACCATTACGGCGTATGTTGCTGAACATGTAATAGTAACTGACAGTTTTGTTACGTCGTACGATCTTTAAATTATATTACCTGTATTAAGTTTGAGATGTAGCCAAATTCATGCAATAGAGGGGACTAAAAGCGCTTCTTCCATAAATACAGCCATGACCTCCTTTATTATTATAGACCAGTTTTACTGAATAATTCCATTGTTGCTTTTTGCGTTTCTCAATTTTTCCATGGCGCTGTTTAACCTCCTATTTTGCTTGGACTAAGATGGTCAGGTGACTTTTCAGCGACGTTAAAAACAAACTGAATAAGCATTCATTTCATTAACCAAATTTAAGTTTCTTTTTATTCGCAATTTAACTCCTTTTTAAAATAAAAGATTCTATGCAAAAAAAAATTTAGTACGTTATGTATTTTTTTTTATTTTGTTTGCACTACATTTTATTTATCCCAGATGGTAACCAAAGGGAGGTTAAACAGCGCCATAGCAAAACTGAGAAATGCCAAAAACAACAATGGAAATTCTTCAGTAAAACAGGTCTGTAATAATAGAGGTGATGATACAGCAATCCAACAACGGAATTTGCGCGTGTGCACAGACTAGGGGAATAAAAGCAACACCACCTCTACTCAAAGCCTGAGCGCGAAAACGTTATACATTGTTACATCACCTATGGTAGGGTATTGTTAATCATATTTCTACCAATAATAAGCCCGAAATTGTCCCTACCGTAGGTGATGTAACAATGTATTATTTTTCCGTGAGCAGGCTTTCTCTCTAGGCGGTATTATTAAAAGACCGTGATTGGAAAGAAGGTTGGATTATTGCTCTCAATACAATGGTCATGTGATTTTTTTTTTCAGTTGTTTTGCTTTCTTTCTATAGTTCATCCAGCCTTAGTTTGCGCGAAATGTGATGGCCGTTTCAATTGTTGGACATTGTTACAGCATAAATTAAACAATACATAACAATTAATATGTTCATCACATTTCGCGCAAACTAAGCCTGGATGGACTATAGGAGGTATTGAGCCAACACCTCCTAGAAAGAAAGCCTCACAACTGAAACGTCAAATATTATTACATCATCATAATTCGACCATTGTTAATCGTATTTCTACCAATAATAAGCCCTAAATTTGATCGAATTCGAGGCTAACGAGAAACACAGGCTCCGGCACTGAAAAGTCACCTGACCAAGATAGGTCTATTAACAATCCATCCTTTATTGTTTCCAACAAAGGAAAAAACACTGATTGTTAAAATACAAGATGGAAACAATGAAAGTTACATTGTTACTAGACCTATCTTGGTCAGGTGACTTTTCAGTCCCGGAGCCTGCCTTTCTCGTTAGCCTCGGGTCGACTTATGACGATGTAACAATGAATTTTCAGTTGCGAGGCTTTCTTTCTAGGAAGTGTTGATTGGGCAACGCCACCTAAAAAACAAAGCCTGCTTACTGCGTCATCAAACGAGGGCTGACATCCCAATCTTCATTGTGTACAACTCACTTCATTGTGTACAAAATAATTCACTTTTGATTTTGGACATTTTTTCGTACAATGCTTAGTTTCCGAGATATTCAGTTGTCTCAAGATAAATGCCTCACCCTGTATAATACTTAAAATACAAAGTTAACGAAAAGATAAAGGTGTATTGAAGCCTGTTTTAAACTTACCACTCCGTGATCAGTGTGTGAAAGAATTATTAATCGGCTACCCTCATGTGTAGCAATGTGTTTAGGTTATGTTATGTTAGGTTAGGTTAGCAATGATGATTTTCTCTCGCTTTCGGCCATGACAGTTCAGGGCGGCGGAGCTTCCCAATTTGCCTCAAGTATGGCGGCAGATTTCGGGGTCTATCTTTAATATATATCATTGAATCCGAATAACAATGGTCAGGTGATTTTTCCGCGTCAGGGCAATGTCTCCTATAAAGAAAGCCTCCGCACTGAAACGTCATACATTGTTACATCATCATACTTCGTCCTTTGTTAATCGCCTTTCTACCAATAATAAGCTCTAAATTTGGTCGAATTATGATGATGTAACAATGTATGACGTTTCAGTGCCGAGGCTTTCTTTATAGGAGGCGTTGGTCAGGTCCTTGTCATTCTTGTTAGCCTCGCACTCGGATCGTTGCAACGCCACCTAAAAAACAAAGCCTGATTACTGTGTCATCAAACAAGGGCTGACAATCCAATCTTCATTGTTTAAAACAAACGAAAAAACACTTGTTGTAATTGGATTGCAACGCCACCTTAAAAAACAAAGCCTGCTCTCTGCATCATCCAACGAGGGCTGACAATCCAATCTTCATTGTTTACAACAAACGAAAAAACACTTGTTGAAATCAGTGTCTTTTCGTTTGTTGTAAGCAATGAAAGTTAGATTGTCAGCCCTCGTTTGATGACGCAGTCAGCAGACAGTGAGCAGGTCTTGTTTTTTAGATGGCGTTGCCTGATAACGGAAAGGTCATGCATTGTTACATCATCATTAGTCGATCATTGTTAATCCTATTTCTACCAATAATAAGCCCTAAATTTGGTCGACTAATGATGATGTAACAACGTACAGTATTACGTTTCCGTTATCTGAGGTGGGTTCTTTGTTTAGTGGCTTCGTCAGCCGGCTGAAATTAACACCAGGTAATGGCGTCACAACATTGTTTCAGTCTAGCGTTCTTCTTGATTTTCCATCTGATAACGTCATCATTGGGTGTCTCTACCAGCCGGCTGGCAAATCCGGTTAAGATAAAGAACCCGCCTCAGGGCTTCTGTCTAGGAGGTGTTGCCTGAACACTCAAAAGTCACCTGACCATAATAGTCTGAGCAACAATCCAACCTTCATTGTTTCCAACAAACGAAAAAACACCGCTAATTAAAGTCCAAGTTGGAAACAATGAAAATTAGATTGTTTCTCAGACTACTATGGTCAGATGATTTTTGAGTGCCCAGGCCTGTCTTTTTCGTCGGCTACGACTCGGAGGCTATGACGTGCTTTTTTTTTGGTGTCTATATTTTATATAGAAAAAAAATATTTGGCCGCCATCTTGAAATCCGCGATTTTGGATAAAGGTTGATTTACTTAAAGGGGAAAGGGGTCATGTGGCATATAAAATATCACCAGTTTTTCTCAGGAGTTCATTCCTCCTATTGGATTTGAGTTTTTTCTTGTGGTTCACAAGCTATTAACAAAAACATTGGCACTTTCCAAACACACATCGAAAACTGGGTTGCAGCAGCTAAAGGATGGGCTCAATGTGTTGTCCCTGCTTCTGGACACAGGGATCAAGGCGCTGTATCCATTCATTATGCATGCGAACAGTTCTTTTTCTGTCGGTGGTAATGCCGTCACAGGCCTGTAGGATGCGTTGTTGAAGGTGACGTTTGTATTGGATTTTCACAGCATACAGAAGTTGTTTCAAGCGGCCTCAGAGGTAAAAATCTAGCGGAGTAGGCTTGTGGAACTTGGTGGCAACTCCACAGGATCCCGCCGGCCAATCTAATTTGGATCCAGGTAATTTTTCATCCAGCCAATGACTGACATTACGTTCGTACCGTGGTGGTGCACCATCCTGCTGGAAAAAAAAACTAGGAAACTGTAATCTTTAGTTACGGGAACACAGTGGTCTGTAATAATCGCAGATACTCATCAGCATTTAGGGTATCGTGTATGATAATTGGTCCAAATAAACAGGTGCTCCATATCCCATACAATATAATAATTTTGACATCGTCAACGACTTTGGATGGATCTGTCCAATGTGGGTTCGTATCGCTGCAATATATCATGTTCTGACGATTCACCTCACCATAGACATAAAAATTTGTCTCATCAGTAAACACAATATTATGTGCAAATGAAGAATCCAGTCGATAGTTGTCCAGAGCCCAGATACAGAATCCTCACGTCTGTCTGGACCATCCAGTTTAGTTTTTGCTGCATCTGAACATTGAATGGATACCAGTTTTAGTTGTTGGTACGCAGAATCCGTGCTATGGATGATTGGCAGAAACCCGTCTTGTGCTGCGTTATGGACTCTGCAGATGCTGTCAACGCCATTGTTGAGGTTACCTCATCGGTTGATGTTTTTGCTCGTCCTATACGAGCTTTATGTTCAACAGTCCCGGTATCTCTGAAATGTGATATCACGTATGTGACGGTACTGTGAGCGATTGGTTCTTTTGCAGGATGCCGGGCGTAGAAATCAGCAGCAGTAATACAGTAGGGGCGTTCCCCGGACATAAGGGCCATCTCAATCCTCTCCTCCTTTAGTGTCATTCCAATTACCTGCAACAGACAATGGTACAGTGTCAATGTTTTTGTTAGTAACTTGTGAAATCCGATTGCAGAAATGAATTCCTGAGAAAAAAACTGGTGTTATTTGATATTTCAAATGACCCTTGAAAATGAATCTTAAACCAAAATGGCGGATTTCAAGATGGTAGCCAAACTCCAAAATTGTCCCAAAACAGCTATGTCCCGTGACTTTTGACTCCCATTGTACATAATTATAAGAACGAATATCCATATCGTAATATTGAAAACTGAAATTCTTGAAAAAGTTTTTTTAGAACTTCATGCAGGTTCCCCATTATAGGAATAGGTATACTTGATGTGACCAACAGTTGCCGGACACTTGCACTTTTGCATTGCAGTCATGATCTCACGAAAATGAATATGGTGTTTGCTGTTATTAAGGCCTCTACTCTCCGAGAAAGACTTTTTACCGGATTTTGGTATATAGCTTTAGCAATTCTTTTCCCATTCTTCCCCAAGAGCGTTGATGAGTCAGTCACATATGTCGGGCACTCCAATTCATCATACAGGTGTTCAGTGGAAATTTTGTCAGGGCTATATGCAGGATAGTCCATTTCTTCAAAAGGAATGGCTCATTCTTGGTCATAAAGTCATTACAATCCTAGAGGATATAAAGCGGCGTTCGGTGAAGTACCGCTAAACGCCGCCAGAGCGTCGGAAGCAACATGACGCAGCCCTCGGAAAATTGGAGGTGCGAGCCATGATAAAGTTCCTGCATTTGAAGGGGAACAACGCATTCGTCCATAGTGACAATCCGCTCGAAAAAATCGTCCGGGTCAGCCTTACACAGGTTCAGAAGCCTCGGAAGCCGCTTTGTATCTTCCAGGACTCTAGGGATGTCGCTTCCCAGTGGCACCACACATTTTCAAAAGCGACCGTTCTTTCATGTAATTCTAATTAATTTATGACCACCTCTTGTATCTTGCTTTATGACAAAGATCCTTGTCATGTTGGATAGGAATGGTCCAATCCTAAACTCAAGCCAGAATTATCCAAAATATGGAATTTCAGACTTGTCCAAAACGCCAAGTACGTGCAGACATTATAATTCATGCTACTGGAACAAATTGATCCAATCCAAATTATGAAAATGAGTCCCATATCATGACACCGCTTCCTCCGAAGTATCACGAAAGTCAGCCATGAAGCGTTCTCCGGGCATCCGACAGACCCAAACTCGCCACAGTTTGTTCCAAGCTTCGTCGCTCCATGGTCCGATTTCTGTTAGCTATGCATTATTGTAAACGTCGCTTCGCACTGATTCTGCTTACGTGAGCAGCAACGCGGCAATAAAAAACTTAGGATCCCCAGTTCCTGTTAAATACTGATTCTACTTGAAGTGGCATTTCGGAATTCTATAGTAATTCTTTTTACTGAAGATTCCTATTGCATCGTGTCACGCAAACCACCACTCAACAATCTCTGTCTGTCATTTTCTTTGACTTGCCATTTGGTAGTTTAATTGCTCAGCATGACAGACGTGTGGCATGACAGATGATTCACTGAGATTTGTTGAGCGACCAATGCTACTACAATATGAATCACAAATGAGACTAGTAACGCGTGTGTCTATTTGTATTACTTTAGATATCATACACATGTAGATTAGCATACTTAACATATAATTTGGAGGGGATGTCCAGAAACGTTTGGTCAGATAGGTATTTCAGTGCTCTAAATTATGTACAATTTGCATGAAACCAGTTCAGCAATTTCCCTTTTTTTAATTTTTATACTAAAACAGCTTCCAATTCGAAAAAGCCAATAAAAGGCGGAAACGGTTGCTTATTAATTTCCCGTATATAATAATTATTGTATGCCTTTAAAGTGATACTGCTTTCGCTTCTCTCATCGTCACAATGATTGCATAGGCATGATAATACAAGAGAGATTTCGTTTCAGTTTTTCGGAAAACTATAAATACTATCTTCTGCTGGCTGTTTATTAACAAAAGTAAAAAATTAATTTGTTATTACTGAAAAATGAAGATGAGTCATTCCACCTCAGTTCAGGCACTGACCTTCGAATTTTAATGAAATTTGGTATATACAATTGCCCTAGGGAGTGGGTATTGAATGCCAAATATTATTATTATTTGTTTTTCATTTTTATTGAAGTTACGGACATTTCAAATTTTCGAAATTTAAGTGGGGGCCTTATCTAAGAAGTACTGTAACTTCGGTTGTGTTTTACTTAGAAAGATGTGATTGGTGACATATGAAAGCTCTTTAACTGTAGATTCTTTGATTAATTTTTAAAATTGTATTACGCATGCGCAAATATTTAAATTTAATAAAGATATTTTATTTATGCAAATTTCTCAAAAGATGGGTATTTTTTTTCGTTAAAAAATTATTAATATCTTACACATACTTTTATAAAAACAATACAAAAAATTCAAACTGTGTTTTGCTCCGTTTTGAAGATATTAATTTTTAAAACTCGAGTTCCAAGCCACAATCGCATGGCTACTCGAGCTTGTTCTTCAGAAGGACAAGGTATCCTAAGAAATATAAATTTTGTGGTAATATCTGATTGTCTTAAACATTCTACAGCTGTTTTTATTTCTTTCAATGTGAACTCATTAAGTTTTAAAAGAAAATTCAATAAATGTAGAGAAGATACTAGAGTTGATCGAAAAGTAATGTCACCGTGGCTGTAACTTTTATATTTGTTAACCGATTTTCAAAATTCTTTTTGTATCTGATACTTACATTTGTCCTCTATGTAATGCACTATTCACTTTTCGACATTATCGCCATCTCTTTCCACGCATTGCACCAACGTGTGACTACTCGGGTGAACCCGTCGGAGAGGAAGTCCGGGGTTGTTGTCGACACCAGGATTGAATGGCAGCTTTGGATCATCTTCTGCAGCACGATAACCCTCGCCCGCAAACAATCGCCACACACAATAGGGGCTGCAGCGCCTACAGTTCAAAGATGAAAAACTGCAGTTCAAAGATGAAAGATCTTGCACCTTGCGACTTTCACCACTTCCCAAAGAAGAAAAATCACGTTAAGGGACATTCAATCCCTGATGACGAGATAAAAGAGCAGTTGCACGTTGTAAAACACTCTGCTCAATATGGTTGGTGAGATTTGCTGAACTTCAGATTTTTCCTCCTTCTGCTCAGGCAATGTGCGGATTGTTTGCATACACTTTACCTTTCAAGGTACCCCAAAGGAAGAAATCGAGAGGTGTGTGGTCCGGCGAGCGTGCAAACGGCGGACGGCCAGATAAACGTACAGAGCAAGGGCGCATTCTTATAAGTAGGTTTTATGCTAAAGCTCCTAACAAGAAATTACTCCCCCAGAGTAGGGTAAGGCAAGTAGCAGACTCTGCGGTCATCTATTTTTACCCCTTTATCTGCACTTTTTACCTCCGCGCAAGTTTTTTAATCAAAAAATTGATTTTCTCAAACGTAGTGTGTAGAAAATGCAAAATAGCTCGTATCTTCTTTCCTTTCTCATCATTT
>JAHWFO010020357.1:3079633-3108900 GCA_023313115.1 Rhysida immarginata
AATCGTGGGTTCGAATGTTTATGCTTATACACGGAATGCGTAGAAGAGAATAGTCATGTGAAAAGGCGCAAATGACCTAGATGTTGACGCACCCATAAAATTAAAATATCAACCAAATTCCCACAAATTAATGGAAAGAATTCAAGATATTATAGCTTCAAAAGTTTGTATTTATTGGATTGGTATAATTTTGTTTAAATGTTTACTTTCTCATTGTCTGTCACGGAATTCGCATATCATCGAGGATTCCGATGACAGCGTGGAAAGCGAGCCGACGTAATACTCGTCACCAACGACGTAAAGATTGCAGGGCGAATGGGAGAGGAGGTCGACGCCCACGAGAAGAGGACGAGAAGACAGGAGAAAGGAAAGGAAACCGAGAGTGAAGGACGGAGGTGAACGAAGGAGAAATGTCCATGATGGCCAACCACTAAACCCGGCGAACAAATCTCTCTTGTCGATAACGAGAGGACACGAATTTGGAGCCACGATATCTCTAGTTAGACCGAGCAACGCGAACGTCAGCGAACGCCGAGAGCTGGAGAAGGAAAACGACGTCTGTGAGCCACGTAGAGAAGGTAAGCGTGCGCCGCATTTCGAACTCTTATTATTTCTGCTATACTAAACTCCGCCGTTTGAACTATTATTTATCTACTAACCACGTAGTAGTCAGACAGTTTAAACTATTCGGTAATATTGAACTGTCAAGCATATGACCTTTGTTATTCTTCACGAATTCGAGGACTGTGGCTATTCGGCCTCGCACCTTACTTCGCCAAACAGTTGGGTTCGTATTAGTGACTTAATAACTGAGGGATATCGTTTCAAAGTATAGAGCTTTGTGCTTAAGCTGTGAACATTCTGAATTTCTCTGGTCCGAGCAATATCGGTTCCGCAAAGAAGACAAGAAACCTCGTCTTAGTTTGCTAATTATAGTGTTTAATTGTAATGTAATCAACACCTCCAGTGAAAGAGCTGGTTACCAGTAGTGTGCTGTCTACGACGACTCTACCGAATTAAATTCAATTCCTAACTACGTCAACCATATCCTAACCTGATAAAGGGCTCGGCGTAGGGGAGGATTCCTACCGCTGCAACGTGCAATGTGTTGTGATTCATATTCTTTAGCCAGTAACGACGATTAGTACTCTGAGCTTAGAAGTACATTTGTGATCGTAATCAAGCGTCAACGTGTGTCATATTTAAGTTTATGTGGTGTTAGTTATGAAAAGTGTTTCAACCTATGATGTTTGGTTGTTAATGTGCTTCGTTTTAAGCAGATCGAATCCTTTCTAATGTGTTAGTTAAGTTTTAGTTAAGCTAACTAGCCTTTAAGTCTTGATTTATCCATTAAATTACTTTTATTTCAATTCAGCATATTTACGAAATAAACAACCATTTATTTCAATCTCAAATCTATCCGCCTTTATCTATCCACTGCGTACTCGCGTACAAATTTACACATGGCAATGTCCCAATAATTTTGGTAAGATATTAGATTTCCACTAGATCTTTTTAAAATCGTTAATGAATAGAGTGCCAAAAAGTCTTTTCAACATTACAAAATTTATTATTAACAACTTGTTAATAAGAGAAAGACTAAAAGTCATGTAGATTATTTTTTCTCCGTTATCGTTAGTGGCTAAATTGGTGTAGTGCGCTGCAATCGCAAGAACGTGAAAATGGTTGCAAGGTGAATTTTGGGTGATTCGTTGATCGGATTTTGGAAAACGTTTTTTGGTTTTTGTTTGGAATTTTTGATGTTGAACAGTCTGTACTTGGAAAATTTTATCTATCTCTTAAGGCTTAGATATCAGTTCAGGAGAAAGCCCTGTGTGTTTTATGGTACCATGAAACCAGTTACCGATCACTATGCAGGTAGGTTTAGGATGGAAGATGGGCAATCACTGATTGCAAAAGCAGCGTTGTGTGGTATACTCAAGTTTAAGAAATGGCAAGTGTGAACAAAAGCCCTTCCAAATCCACACGTCCAGGACACAGTGCTTGCAAAACATGTACCTGATCTGGGCATAATGAGAAGGCTTACTGTCACTGCGCAAGGCAGCTAATGTGAAGGCGAGACATCTAAGACGAGCGTCGAGGGTGTCCTTCATTGAAGTGACAGCGTGCGATAATGCGTCGGTGGGCTAGTGCGATTTGGTTCCGGACAAACGAAAGCAAGCGACGTCGCCATCTATTGTGTGTTATAGTTATTCAAAGAGGCGATTTAAAAGTATTAATTATTTCCGCAAAGGAAAGCAAGCGGGGGCGTAGTGAAGCAAGGTGCCATAGAAGAACGGAGGTAATAAAACGAGGAGGCGAGAAGGAATTTGAGAGAGTGAGCGGGGGTTTTCAAAGGCGGCCAAGCTGGATAAGACTGGGAGATCCAGCTCTGGAACGACAGCGATACTTTCCTCAGATCTTAACGGTAGTGCATTGAAACTAATTGAAGGAAAGGAACTGCCAAAAAACTCAGTCTGTGTTATAATTGATAAATGTACTTTACTTAACAATTCATGTGTTTCAGTAATCTCCGCCGACAATTTGACTAGCCCCTCGTTACAACAACATTCACATCGCAAGGAAGCCACGTTTTCGCCAGCACAAGTGACCCCGGCGATAAGAAGCAAGTTAAAGCTACTGTTTTAACAGCTTGTGACACGAGAAGACGACGCAGGAGCCGTTTAGACAGCTGGAGACGATATTACACGCCATCCCTTTCAAGAACCAAGTTTCCTTCATCATCTCCTGCTTTCCGTGCGACTACAAGAATTCTCCGCCGCTGACAATCAATTGATGTTCTGCCCAACACTACGGATCCAATTTCCGACGCCAACCAATAGAATTCCATAGTTATGCCCTGGAGCATGCAGGCCTTCATGCAGGAGGACTTGATTAACAAGTCCTTGAACAGTCTGGAAATTCGACACTCGGTGTGCATAGCCGCTCTCCTAACGTTAAAGTCGCTCTCCATACTTTCAATCTTATTGGGGTGCAAGCCTGAACCAACAAGAAGACATTATTTTGTGAAATGTTTATCTGACTCGCTTTATACTACTTATTGTAGCTCAAATCAGTATTTGTCACGTGTCAATCGGCGTCGAGCTAAGAGAGTGACGCGCTCGAGCCTCGGTGATGAGCGACGACGTCAGGAGGCGATCTCGGACAATCCGAGAAAGGATCGAGGAAGAACGAGATCGAGAGATCAAAGGCAAATCTCGACTGCAGTAAATCTCGTGGAAAAAAGACGGATTAAGAAGGCGTCTCGACAGCCAACGGTTGGATATCGCGAAGGATTCCAGCAATAAGCGAAATGACTCGCGGGGGCGAGGGAAAGCATTCGAACCGAGGTTTTCATGTAAGTCCTTCAACGCCAACGGAAGCTCGGAGCACCGGCCGAACGGAGAGCGAAGTCGACGGGGAGAAACGTCGCCCGCCGATTCACCTGAACCGCCAAGCTGTACGCCCGTAGGAAACGGGGTCTTTTGGCTGCAAGTTCAAACGCTCATCGGGCCCGCCTTCGAGGAGCTTCTGGAAATCACTTCGACCGACCCGGCTATCGTATCAGAGGACGATAACTCACGAACGACGACACCGACGAAATTTTTGTATTTATTCTATTTTATTCTACTGTCCATTACATCATTTTTGAACTCATTGGCTCCCTTGCTTTATATCCTATTGGTTCTTGTATGTATTTACGCTCATTGCTTAACTTGTACCACTGTTCTGTATATATAAAGACTTGCATGCCTCTTGCTGTATATCCTTGACAAAGCCGGGAATAAATGGCGAAACTAGTTGGAACTCCTGATGTCCCCCTGTTACACTGTAAGGCCACCACCTGTTTAGTTTATAGGAACAGTATTATGATCCATCCTTCCACCGATATAAAACTTTATTCAAATGGCATATAAAGCTTAATTTGTATCCACTTATTAGTGGATATTTTATCAATAAAATATCTACAGGGTGTCCCAAATTGATGTATACACTCTTTGAAACGTTATAACTCAGCAACGAAATGAGATAGAAATAAAAGTTTTGTTGTATTTTATTCCTTAAACTTCGTTAAGCCCGTACATGTTCAAAAGGTTCACCTTCTGTCACAGTACACTCCCAACACCGACGTCGAACAGAGCGACATACCGATTGGATTGTAGCTAATGGAATATCATTGATGGAATGAACGCTGGATTTGGCAATACCAATTTCACGAGAGCATTGCCTCACTGATTCTTTGGGGATCGTACAAAAACCTCCATGACGGCATCAACACTCTCGTTGTCAGTGGAACTTCGGTTTCTTCCGCACCGACCTTTCAACACATCTTTTACCGTTCCATCGTCTTCAAACTTGTCTCGGAGTTTTGTTATTGTTACCCTTGTTGGCGGTGGTGTACCAAATTTAACCCTCCAACGCCGTTGAACCTCAACAACATTCTCCACTTTCCAATAACACTTCAGTATCCACTTACGTTCATCGAATGAAAGTCTCACCGCCATTTTCGTTTGTAAACAAATGAACAACCATGAACGTGTTGCTATGCTTTTCCAGCGCCGTCTGGATCATACGCAGCAAATCTTATATTTCTATCTCATTTCGTTGCTGAACTATAACGTTTCAAAGAGTGTATACATCAATTTGGGACACTCTGTATTTTTAACTGTCACTTGAATTCATCATATATAATTTCCACTGTGCAACTCATTAATATTTACAATTACAGACGCTACAGCTGGTGTACAACAAGAAATGTTGCAAAGACATTGCGTGAAATTGAATATTTCTTAGACGTTCTGCTGGCGACAAAGGGGTATACAGACATTGTAAAAAAAGAAAAACAAACAAACAAACAAAAAAACAAAACAAGAGTTAGTCTTTCTCTTGCGACCAACTACTCAGCGCTAAATGTAATAGTTTCTTTGCAATAAAAGTTTGTAATGTTGGAAAGGACTTTTTAGCCACCCTGTAGTAGTAGAATATCCATATTTATTCTAAGGCATGTTCGAGATATATATCAATAACCTAGTGCAGTAAGTAACAAAATGGGTTCAATTAAATGCAGTCTTTTCATTGGGAAATTACAGGAATTATTTTTCAAAAACAGATCCACGAAAACGAATGTAACCTTAAATGGGGTGGAAAATTATACAGCATATGAATGAGACTTGCCCTAAAACGCTCTAAAATTTTGTTTTCATAATTGACGAATGATTTTTTTCGGATAAAGCACGCTTCATTCCTCTAATAAAATCGATAAACTACTCAAACATTATTGAATGACTTTTATCCCAAGGATCCTTTAAAAGTGTTTGTGTGAAATATGTCATTTTAAAAACTATGAATAGTTAAACGAATAGCTGCAAAAAATTCATTCTTCTGAAGAGGTGAATTTACGTAAATGAAGCTCTTGTGAATAAAAAAAAAAGCTACTTCGATCGTTTTACTCTCGCTTAGGCGACGTTAGAACGCACAAGCTTTACTCAGTAATCCGAGGATTTAATAGTGGATACGAGCAGTCGCAGAAAAGTTCCAAGAGGATTTAAAGTTTAATCTTTTTAAATATTTGAAACGAATGCAATACACCAAAAGGATTAATATCGTACATTTCCTTATCATTAATACACTATTTAGACAATATAAAACAGAAAAAGAAAATGTGCGGGATCATTATCGGCAAAGAAATTTGAAATTGTCTATTTTTTATGATAATTTTTTTATTTTAAATGTATCAAATTTTTATTTTTAAAAATCAAAGCAACTTATAAGCACTATGTCTATAATGTCAATTCACTTCAATAACAATGGTTCACTTATCAATAGTTTTGAATTGGCTGATGTGAGGCTTATGAGCAGCAGTTTGATCATGGAAACCTAGGTTCCTTAGTTCCCATGGTCATTGTATTGACGGTATTTGAAGATGGCATTTCGAAACTCTGTAGAAATTTTTTTTTCAGTTGAAAACTTCTTATTGCATCTTGTCGCCGTTTTATTTGACCTATCATTTGGCGGTTTCACTGATATGCTCCTTGAGATTTTCACTTACCAATAATGTCACTTACAGTTAAACGGGTATTTGCAGAATGATAGAAATCTCGCGGAAGCATGTTGCACAGGTAAAAATGCGACGAAGAGGAGCAGCCTTCGAACAAACAGCGAAAAACTAAAAACCAAGTGGAACGTTCGTCACAGCTCTGTTCCTAATTGCATTATACTGGGTATTTACGAACTCTGTACACAAACTTTTAGGGACGATACAGGAACGTATTTTGAATGTATTTTGCTAATAAACTGAAGGTCGCAAATGAATCCTTGATACATAAAAAAATTGCCCAATAGCTAATTCACCTTTTTTCTCCAATGGAATAACCATTAGTTAATATTTAATTTCATGAAAATAAATTACCATTATTTGTCTCACATGCATGGCTTGTGATGTGATCATGTCATCTGACCATACTTGCTTCCAGAACGTTTAAACGACGGTGTGTATGAAAACTTATAAGAAGTTTTGAAAGGGTTGCTTGAGAAGGTTCCCTTGGTTGTCCGAAGAATCATATGGTTCCAACACGACGGAGCACCAGCCTATTTCAATACACCTACACGACATCACTTAGCGAATACAATCCATGATTGATGGATTGGTCGAAGAGGACCAGTTGCTTGGCCATCTCGATCGCCGGACCCTTTAGATTTCTTCTTCTGGGGACATCTGAAGAATGTCGTATACGATACTCCTGTGAATTCGAAAGAAGAGCTGGGAGCGCGAATTGTGGCTGCAAAGAACCATGTAAGAGAATCAATCTATTGCTGCGGAGATTTTTGGCCGTGTTAGAAATTCAATGATAAGACGTTGTGAAGCATGCATTACTGCTCATGGTGAACAGTTTGAACACCTTTTGTAATTTTACAAACGTATAGTATTTGGTCAGTAAAAACGTTGTGATCATTAGTGTCAAATTTTCTAATTTCTCTCTTTTCTGTAAATACATTAAAGAGAGAGACAACATTATAAGGAAGCTTCAGACGGCTGTTGTATGTACGTATGATGTTTGACAGTTTTTTATCTATCAAGGATTTATTTGCGACCCCCAGATTATTTATTTCATTTCATTTCATTTATTTCATTTCATTTTCATTTTCATTTAATTAAGAATAATTACAGAATCCAACCAACCAGGGCCAGAATGGCCGAAGGCCGACGAGTTAGATCCCTGGATGGAGGGAAAATGAGAAATACATTAAAAAAAAAAAAGAAAAACAATCAGCATAAATGATAATATGAAAGCGATAGATTAAAAGGGATTGTAGGAGAAATTAGAGAAATATTTCTTCAGTCTGCTTTTGAAAATGGATTATTGGTAAAATATATTGAAAATAAGGTCCTCTACCAGCCCTAAAAGTTTGTAACCACCCTATATACGGTGGAATGGACACATGCAATATCGTCGGAATTTCGCTCGTTCGTGCCATTCACTTCGATGGAACTAATGAAGCAGTTGTCTGAATTCTCGAAAGATGCGATATCTAGAGTATTCAAGCTAGAATTGGTAAAATAATTCACAGTCGTTGTCTAAAAGATGCAACTTTGGTTCAAAGACAATCACGAGCGAGATCACCCTCGTTTAAAACGATATGTATGGAGAAACAGTACATCCACTGTTCGATAATTGACCGATTATTTTAACTGATACCGATCCATATTGATGGAGTCATGCGGCGAAAATTGAAGCGGATGCCAAAATAAGCAGGTAAACCTTATTTCGGCAAAGAACAGAAAAATTCATCTACAGTAGTGTCTGGAACTTCGTAACTGGTCACGTGAAGACTGGAAGAAGGTTATATGGTCTGGCGAATCATGTTGTATTATACCAACAATGAGCAAGGTCAAAAATGCTAATACCGAGTTGAGTTAGTGAAGAAAACCATTGTTGCTACGGTAATCAACAATACGTTAACAATTGTGCAATAATCATTGCTTTACCAACCCAACTCGGTGTTTGCATTTTTGACCTCGCCCAATAGGTAGAATGTTTGGCGGCAGCTCCATAGTCTTATCTTTTATGGTCTGGTAGCAATTGCTGGGTATGGAGTTCTTCTGCTGGTATGAAACTAGCCCCCTGATATTCGTGGAAGAACAAATCTGCGAGCACAATTGGGATGTTTGGTGAACGTCTGGTCTTCCATCGACTTATAAGTGTTTCAACACCTTATCGACTCTATGCTAACACGCGTACATGCCAAAGGGGCTCCAATAAAATGTTAAACACATATTTCTAATCCAATGCCAATGCGTTTAGAACTACTGTCCGCTTTCTACGAAAATGCCCCTGCGTTGTTGAAAGTGCTCACTGCGCGCTGTAGTCGTGGATGCGTCCACAGCACTGATGGGGGGGGGGGCACCTTAACCACGTGCAAGTTAACAGCAGGCTCCAGATGCTGCTTTCCCTGCATACCCTCCATGCATTTTCGTATTTGTGTTCCCTATCACTGCTGTGGACGCATCCACTAAAGCTCTAGATTAAGAAAGTACGGCAAACTTCGTCGTCTGCTACCAAATCCGCCATTGTTGGCCCAAATGGCCCTATAAAGTGAATTACGCTTTCTCTAAAATTCGTCTTAAATGCATCCTTTTCGCAAATTTTCTTATTATTATCGTCTGGAAGTATAACTGGCAATCAGTAAATTCTGTAACTATTGATTTTTCTTTAAATTTTGTTTTCAATTATAATTTTTTCCATATAAATAATGATAACGTTGAGGCAGTTTAAAGATAACCACATTCAGTTTTTAGTTTATTTTCACTTTATTTATTTATCCTTAATAAACGATTTACATGTAATTAATAAATTTTAAAAAACACTGTGCGTAGTTTTTGTAATTTTATTTATCAAAATATAATTTTATAAAATTTTATTAAAATATAATTTAATAAACTTTTATGAAATTAATTTTTATATTTATATCAAAATTTCACTTTACCAATTTTAGTTTTATTAAATTATAAAAATTATTAAATTATTAAAAAAGTATAATTATAATTATAAAAATATCAAATACAACTTAATAAAATAGAACTATTAAATTTAAGTTTTTGATTTAAATATAAAAATTACTTTGATAATTATATTTTGATAAAAAGTTTCAAAAATTATAATTTGGAAAAACTAACCGTTTGATTACAAAAATAAATTACAAAAAAATAACTACACATGCAATGTATTTTGAAATTTATTCATTTATGGAGGTTTATAATATTGACGTAAAAAATCTATCTAAAACTTTTAATTAAAATTTTCTATATTTTTTTCCACCCAACTAGCAAATTTTCGTTATTCAATTTCATATTTTATATTCAAGTTTAATGATGAGTGATAATTAACTTTGCTAAAATAAGATGAAAATAACATGAACGTTTTATTTCAAGTTTTGCCTCCACATTTCACAGACAGTTTAACCTTGTTATATTGAATTGTATTTTCTTAAAAAGTACTATATTCAACAAAAAATTATATTTTCTGATCGTCTGAGAATTGCACAATGCAATATTTCTATAACATTCGGTGAAGTTACAATATAAACGTACTTGCTTCTTATTACTTCTTCAGATATTTTAACGAATTTTCTCCTCCAAGGAGCATAGATTGAAGGATTCTGAAATTTTGCTTATTCGGATTCAAATTTAGGATCAATCAATGAATATTTCGTTAAAAATTTAATCTAAATTGCATCTTCCACATGCATTTCAATGGTATCTATCGCTACGTTTGGGCCAACAATGGCTGACAAACTCACGTGACAGCCGTTCTACCAATCAGCAGCTGCGGGCGGCGCGGAAAAGGTTTGCCGTACTTTCTTAATCTAGAGCTTTAGCATCCACGACTCTGCAGCGCGCACAGTGAGCACTTTCAACAACGCAGGGCCATTTTCGTGGGAAGCGGACAGTACCAAGCCACCAGAATATTCTGTAGTGGTATCGATAGGTCAAAGACACAGATTGCTTGTGTAAAGGTAAACGATAAAGTGGAAATGCTACAAAGCGGTTCGAATTAGACTACCGCAACTTTTCTTGTGATGGAGGGACATGCATCAAGCATTTGTAGCGTTATGACTAAAAGTGACAATTTCTAATTTTCATGTAGCATTCATTGTTTATGTGCAATACTTTGCTAAATACATTTTAAATGGGATGTAATAACCTGCATTGCAACTTAAAGCGAAAAAATTATATATAAGTATTACTTTTAAACTCGAATGAATAATAGTGTCAATCCTATTGTTAATATGGAGTAGAGGAGCAAAAAAATCTGTGGGCACTTAAAATGAGAGAAGAAAACAAAAATCCACATCCCACAATAATTATAATGGAGCTTTTTGCACATTTCGGCTGGTATGTAACCTTCATCAGGTGATACAAAAATAATGATAAAATACAAAAGTTTAAATACAAAACTTGACAGAAGAAGGACCAATGGCAGACAGGATCAACTCAACTCATTGAGAAAAGGGGAAGCCTGTCAGCATTTAATAGTCGGCAGGCTGTCTTCTAGAAATTATTCAAGGATTTCCAATATTCAAATAATCTTTTGGATTCATTGATTGTCGGAAAATCTTTGATTGATTGTCTTTATCGGCGGAGTGTCCAGTTCTCAATTCATCAGCAGCGAAACTTTACTTATCGATGGAAAGAAAACCCAAAACCTCTTGTTCACAAAGATTTTATTAGATGTATACGTATTTCGGTCTCCTTGACAATCGATCAGTGAAGTGGAAAGAAAAGATGCGAGTGGTTCAGGAACCTAGTTCACTTTACACGCTCGCCCGAAAAGTAAACCAGATGATGTACACTGAGATGGGAAAGAAGCCAGTAGTTGGGGAAGACGGCCTTGCTTATGTCAATGAAACAGATATGCAGGATATGACGGGGTCTTCGAAACATGAGGGGACCCTTAACAACGAGTGAGTGATCCAGATTACCGGAGACCAGAGTATTTTCATGATTTTCTATCTTGGGCAGCATGTTCATCATAAGTGTCTGGACATAGGCACCAATGTGGGACATCCCTAGATCATCGTAGATAGAATGGTTATTGGCAACTCTTCTGTCGAGTTGGGCACTGGAACTGGCGAGCAATATTTTGGAAGGTCTGGAGATCCTTCCTCCTTGATTTGCAAATAGTAGCCCAAGCAGGCAAACCGTGAAGCAAAATCACTACTTGTACAGTTATAGTTTGTTATCCACTCCAAGAGCGCTGTTTCGCCCCAGGAGCGTGATCAAGAACAGTAACGATCTATTTATATGATATGTGGACACTTTGGACAGCCAATCAGCCGAGGGCCAATCAAAAACCAAAGCGAACACATTTACAACAATAGTGAAACTATACATAAAAGAAACGTCTTTTTTCAAGAACCAATCAACTAGTAGAACATACAAAAGGCGAAGGGGAAGAAAGTCAAAGAACGACTTATTAAACAAGTACGGAGCAAGCATTTACATAAAATTGCAAGAAAATAACTACAGGTAAGAACTATTAAGTAACTTTAACAATATAGAATCGCCGAGGAGTCCTGAATCATTAATCAGTAGCTGTGTAGGATCCTTCTTCCCAAATTCCATGATTTCCAAAAGGTTCTTACTCCTTACCGGTCTAAGGAAACGACAGTTCTTTATCGATATGTCGTGGCCCGTATCAAGCATATGCTTGGCGACCGCGGATCTCTCAGGTCGGCCTAACCGGGCGTGGGCCGTATGTTCCTTGAATCTTGTTTGTATATAGCGGCATGTGGCTCCTCTGTACAGTTTGAGGCAACGGCTACATGCAATCTCATAGATTCCGGATTGTAATAGCGGTGGGGTTTTGTCCTTAGGATTCCCCAAGAAATTTCTTAGTGTTTGGGTTCTTATACGCTATAGTTAACTGGGCCTCCTTGAAGAGAAATGGGCAGTCTGTATTTGGGAATCTCGTTACTGCTGAGTTTTGTTGAGTCTTGACCATTTTTTTGAAGCTACTTCTTCTGACCAAATTCTCAACCAAGTCTGGTCCGCAGCCATTGGCTGTCAAAAGTGTCCACATATCATTTTAATGTAACTGTGCTCGCTTTGGTTCCTGATTAGCCCTCGGCTGATTGGCTGTCCAAAGTGTCAACATCTATACACAGGATGTAAATTATCTCCTTCAAAAAAACTACACTACGATGTAGACGAAATTCAGGCGCTTAAAGTGATATAAGACACTTGGGGTCGCAAATCGCAAGCAACGCCGTAAATTGAGACTCAAACTAAGCTGAACGGCGTGGCGTTGCGTAGCACGAGCTAAATCTGGACGACTGTGTTCGCGCGGCACGGCCTGGCTAATTCCCCCGCTCACGCCATTTTGCTGTAGGTAGAGACTGACAAGGCTTTTACTGATTAGGAAAATGTATGCAATCGGTATTAAACAAGGTTGGTACTGCTCGTGCTGGAGTGGAAGGCGGAGCTCTTCGGGATGAGGTAGTGGGGAGCGGGGGAACTTTAATCTCCTGAATTTCGTCTACATCGTAGTGTAGTTTTTTTGAAGGAGATAATTTACACCCTGTATAAATACGGGAACGCATTTTTTGTATTACACTTTTACCTGTGTTAACGTGGCCGAATACGCATGAAACTTATATGGTTGGAAGGGTCCTGTGCTGTCGATGTGCACAATATATTTTGTTTGTGTTATTTGTTCACGTTAACACAGTTAAAAGCGTTTCAAAAAAGGTAGCATTAAGGAACAGGCTGTGCGCCATATTTGTCAACTCATGTAGCATTGCCTTTATTATTGTTTTTTTTAAATATTAAATATCATCAAATTATTGTTGATGTTCATTTGAAAGCATTAGAAAACCGTATAACAAATATGTGCAGGAACTTGATGAAAATACTTTACAGCTTTTGAAAATCAACGAACTGATTTCAGAAGCTGAAGGTGCCCAAGTATAATATAGTACCTATACATTATTCCATAGAAACAACTGCTTAAAAATTGTTATTAACCTACTATTTAAAATATTTCTATAATTAGTAGATAAGCATTTTATGTATTTTTTGTCGTTTTCTAAGCTATTTTAAGGTATATTTTCATACACTTTGAAAGTAATATTTTTAGTTAAAAATAAAATAAATACCAATTTTGAAGTTTCTGATTTTTATTTATTTTTAAAAAATTTTGTATTACGAAAAATTAGAATAAAAAGCAATTCATTGGAAGCGTCATATACTACTTTATATTTGTGCAAACTTTTAACACTCTTTCTATAGTAACAAAAAAAGTTATCGATTTTTGGTACGAAACAGACCTTATTTTTTCACAATGGGACGGGGAGAGAGACGCAGAGATAGGGAGGGACAATTTAGCGTAAATATATTTATTATATTTAGATGATAATTCGATAGATATATTAAAAGATACCTTTAGATGTCCTTTAAATATTATTCTGAGAAATTTTCAAAGTTATCATTGCGGTGAAATGAATCGGGAGTGTCAGAAATGTCGTGCAAAGCATTTTGGATATTTATTGTGTTATCTATTTTTCATTCTTCAAAGTTTATTAATGAGCAAGATTGAGGCTAGATTAATTGCACATATATTTTTTTTCTCAGAAATGTGATCGAATTTCGATCATTGGGGGATCCTAGTATCATATAAAATTTATGCGTTCTTGATTATTGTAGTTGGTGCTGAATAATGGTCTCAAGGAGACCGAAATACGTATACACCTAATAAAATCTTTGAGGACATTTGTAGGTTTTTGGTTTTCTTTCCATCATGTCATTATCCACAGTGAACTCTCTCTTCTCTTTATTTATCGAGGTTAAAATTCCTAACATGGGCGAAGTGTTCTTTGACTCTGGTAGAAAATTTTCCCTTGCTTTGACCCAGTTTATCATTATTTTTTGTTTTACCTAATATATGCATCGTGCTCCATTAAAATGATTGTGGGGTGCAGATATTTCTCTTTTGTTTTCTTCACTCATTCCTATGAGATCTGTTGAACTGTAATGTCCACTGATTCTGGGAATGATACATTTATGATATTTAGAGACTTCAACGTTTCATATATGATTTCTTTATTATTTTGTTAGATATTATCAGTAAATGATAGATTGACATTACGTCACAGGAAGTTTAATCTGATTATAGGAATAGGCTTCTTCAGGAAAATAATTCGGAAATATGACACATTATATAATCAGGAGATAGTGGGATTTTTAGCAAAAATTTCTGTAGCTTTAAATTGTTTACAGTTCCGATTACGTTATAATCTGTAAACTTGCAGATATATTTGTTACGAATACGTTCCTAAATTTTCCGAATTTGTTTTGAGTGTCATATTTTAATTGCAATTAAAAAGAAAAACACACAATGGCTTGAAAAAGTTACGTTGGAAATCCCTGAAACTTATTATATGGTCGTGCTGTTGCACTTAGAAATAAAATTAAACTTGTTTCACGGTCATTATTCGGACAAATAAAATTTGTAGAACAATATAAAAATCACGGTTAATAATTTTACGTTTAAAAAAATGAAAGAAACTAACAATGCAACCAAAACATCGTATATTGTTCGAAGAAAATAATTTTTTTCAAATAAATTTAAATTTTTTAAATATTAAAAACAAGACAAATTTATAACCCCCATAAATCGTTTACTAATGATAGCCAAGAGTGCGTGCGCCAACTGCATGGACCTTTTCAATCACGTCGTTCTAATATAACGAATGAGAAAAAGAAAAGCAATAAGAGTTTAATAATGGGCGTCGTTCACCGTTCGAGAGAGGTTCTCGGTGGCAACAATGACGCCAGGCCGTTGGCATTGTTGGCGAAAGAACGTGGCCGTAGCAACACGACGCGCGCATAGGCCTCTGTGACGTTGAGCAATAACAGACAGAGAATGCTCCATCCTCCCTAGAATGCGGGCCGTTGGGCCTAGCAGGATTCAGCGGCCCCCACTCCCACCTTGAGATGGGTGAGGAGCCCTGTGCCACCCTCTGGTCACCTCCCTCAGAGACTGCGAGCGCAAAGAGGGAAAAGAAGACTCCCATACGCAAAAGACATACGACTTCAACTAAACGTACGTAAGCGACCCTAAAAAACCTCTCAGAACACCAGCCCCGTTAAGTTTAAGTTTTCTATTTTCTAGTAGATCATTAATCAATTTGAATTCATAGGAAAAGTAAATTGTAAACAATTCGCTCAGTAAATTAATTCCGGTCTCCGTTGGATTGAGAGAACCGAAAACGGAATTCAAAATCAAAACAAAGGCATTAAATGAGCCTAATATTTTCGTTCTTTTTAAAACTGTTTATCTGAAACGATCAGCACTTATTAACCTACAGCAAAGCCTTAGAAAGTTCAAATGTGCCAAAAAAGAACTCTTTGATTGTTAAAATACCACTTCAAATCGCGATATTATTGTAAATTTTTCCTAAATGCATTTCATTTTTTTTTTTCTATCTCCGTTTTGATATTCAATTGTGTGGGATTTGATTTTCGTTAAATTAGATTATGAAAATTGGCCACAGTCGTGCGTGAGAGCCTGAAAACTGCTGACGTTTCAGATAGACATAATTTGTCAAAGCAAAATAATAAAAATATCTTTATCCAAAACTTCAGCTGTTTTCAGGGTCTTAATTTTGCTTGATTCCTTTTCTTCTATATCCGTCATAAATTAGCATTTGAAATGGATACAGAGGAGAGTTGCTTAAGTTGGGACGTATCATAAGTTAGGACAAACAGGTTTTAAAAAATTTAAACAATTCTTAGTACTGCCTGTTCGTTTTCAGCACTTTTGAGGCAGCCGTTATGTTATCGTCGAGGCCGAAGCTACATCAGATTTCCACAAAAAATCCAAGCAAAATGTGTCACCAATGTCTCCTACTAACTATCGAAAGATAGAAAGATCGTAGATCAACTGTGAATATCCTATTTTGATTAGTACAGGGTGGGTCAGAAACAATTAAATGATTAATAGCTTTAATTGAAAACTACATAACTAGGTAAACAATTGTGAAAAGTATTTCGTTTTCAAGTCACGAAAATAAGCCCCTATAACCCGAGTCTATAAACATATCAAGGCATGTTTATAGACCTTCGGTGAAACATATAACACTTATTAGGAGATCCAATAAGAGAGGTCGCGGGATCCTTAGAATTTTAAAGTGTGATGGGGGCGGGAGGTCGCGAGTCAAAAAGTTGAAGAAAAACTGGTCCAAACGATTAAAAAATTTGTTATAAGAAGTTTCATCGTGTGTGAAATGCTCAATGTGAAAAAGTTTTTATCTTCTGTTTGACATTTGCACACACAGTGAAACTTCTTATAACGAAACAAAAAAACAATAAGAGCTGCTACAGGACTGAAACAGCAAATGCTTGTTCTATCACATTGAATATTTTACCGTAACATCTCTGAATATAACATAGAATAACAGCATGTGGATAAGAATAATTAAAGAAAGTTATGAATCAAAAAATTATATACATAAAACACAACAATTACAAAATGCATTCAAAACATTATTTTAAATACAAAAATTAACTATCTGTTAGCCTAATGTTACAATATAATTTTGAAGGTACATACCAAATTAATAAAACCTTTTTTGCCGCAACAATCAATGGAAGTTGAGAAAAAATGAAATAAAAATGATAAAATATAATAGAAAAAGTTAATCACCTAGATACTATTTCGGTAAGCGTGTTAAAATCTTTCAGTAGGGTGAAAAACTAAATAAAAACATTTACTTTTCACCCTACTGAAAGATGGTAACATGGTGATTAACTTTTTCTATTTTACTTTATTTTATATTTTTTTAATTTTTTATTTTATTTCATTTTTACAAAAATTCCGTTGATTGTTGTGGGAAAAGCGGTTTTTTTTTAATTTGGTACGTACAGTCTAGTGCAAAAAGGTTTTACCTGCTCCGTAGAACTGAGCTCACCGGATGTTGATCGGTTGCAAAATCGGGTACTTTAACCAAGGAATTAGATTAATCTAATTCCTTGCTTTAACTGAGGGTCAAGGCAGATTAGACTGGACCTGTCCCTTCTGAATGAAAATAGTGTAGCAGGTATACGCTTGGAAGGTGCTATTCAGGTGCTCAACTATGACTTAAGTCTAAACCTTTATGCACCCGACTGTATTTTCAAAATTATATTGTAACTTTAGGCCAACAGATTGTTAATTTTTTTATTTATAATAGTGTTTTGAATGAATTTTGTAATCATTGTTTTATGTATATAATTTTTTGATTCATACATTTCTTTAATTAGCATCTCTGCTTAATAAGTAATTGATCTTCTTATTTTTATAATTTTTTATTAAGGAATTTGCATGAGAAAAATAACGTAACTTCACGAAAGTCCGCTAATTACGGATGGCCATGATTCGACAGCAGATATTCACTATACTGTGTTCGTTCTCAAGAGTGACCTCGCAATGGGCTGTGATTGGTTGGGCCATATTGTACTCCTAATGTCATGGAGCGCACGTCTCTAATGTAGTCCTTTTTGAAATGACTTCATTAGAACCTTGGACTATTTTAAAGATTAATTTAATACAAATTAAATTTTAACAAGTCCCAAAAATTAATGGATTAATATAAATCTCTCAATACAATACCAATTAAATTATTCTTTATTCATAGTAGCACACTCCAAAGGAGTAAAGATTTGTAAATGTGATTTAAAAACATGACAGCTAAACCAAAGTCCGCTCAAAGAGAATTAAATACTCTCATTTTGTTTAAAAATAAGATAATCTTTCAGTAGTTCATTAAAATGTTGACAAGAAATATTACATTTGTTTGCACTACATTCAATGCCTTTCGTCACAATTAGCCAGTATAACATTGCGCCTGGAGAAACTGTTCGCGTTTCATGCTCATTTTATGGATGGATGGCGCGCGGTGAAATGCCCGAAATTAAATCAACCAATCAGAAAATTATACGAGGGTTGGGGCATAAGTCATGGCAACTATTTTTTTTCTTGTAGATATGTGAACGGATCACAAACGTATGTGTCGTGTGGAAGTTCTGCAGGCATAGTGTGTATGCAGAACAGATGGCTCTGTGATAGCTGGTAGTAGCGCAGCGAGGGCTGTGAAATCAGTCAGTTGGTGAGTGTCGTGCGAGATGGAAGTAACCAGTGTTGAGCAGCGCGCTTACATCAAAATAGCAGTTCTCCGAGGGAGAAATGCGATGGAATGTCACAGTGAATTAGTGGAAGCCCTTGGGAATAATGCCCTACCATACCTACAGTAGCACGGTGGGTAGGAAAGTTTCAGCAAGGACGTGTCAACCAGTGATGAGCAACCGTGAAGGCCATATTGCCCTGTATACTACCTTAATAAATTAGTGTGTTACGATATTTCAGTGCTATTCATTGTCCACACATGTAGTTAACACCTTGTCCTTTCGTCTGTATATGTCACATTTTCCAAGCGGACTGGTATCTTCAAGAAAAAAAATAGTTGCCATGACTTTTGCCCCAACCCTCGTATTTGAGAAAAAAAAACTTTCCACCTTGACATTCGGTGTTCCTGTTCGAATCCAGGTCGCAGAATTTTTCCTTCCATTTTTTCAAATGCCTTTTCATGTTTGGAGAATCTGCTCCAGTTTATATTCATTATTTATCCAGAGCCCATTGCGAGGTCACTCTTAAGGACGAACACAATACAGGGTGATTCAAATCGTGTGTAAAACAATTTAAGGGGGTTTTATAGAGGTCAAGGTAAACACAAAATGTCCTATGAACATGGGTCCGAATTTGAAGGATAACTGAGATATGAACAGAAATAAAAATGCCGCCACCAAGATCAAGTTAATAACTCAGGTTCTGTAAAGTCTAGATTAATAAAATTTGGGGGAATAACAGGGTACATAAGACTGTGTATACCGTTAAAATTTGATCGAATCCCAACAAGAAGTTTCCGTGTTACGCAGTCAAAATTGTAACAATTGCTGGTTAGTACTCACAAGTGAACACTTATGATATTGACTGCGTAACTCGGAAACTTCTTGTTGGAATTCGATCGAATTTTAACGGTATACAGTTTTACGTACCCTATTATTCCTCCAAATTCCATTAATGTAGGGTTTACAGAACCTGAGTTATTAACTTGTTGATCTTGGTGGCGGCATTTTTATTTCTGTTCATATGCTATCGTTCAAATTTGGACCCATGTTCATAGGACTGTTTACCTTGACCTCTATAATACCCCTTTAAATTGTTTTACACACGATTTGAATCACCCTGTATACTATGGGGATTTTGTGTATTATTGCCAACCTGAAATTCGCCTTCACCGTGTCCAACGAAATAAAAACTAGGTCATGGTGTCTCCTGATATCTACAGTATTAACCCATTCAGTGTTCTTCGGCATCATCTAATAGCTATTCAAAGAGGGGGGGTGGGGGGTGGATGCTTTATTTCAAATGCTTTACGAATTTCCAGAAGCAATTGCTCGAATGATCCCAAATCTGCTTGAATTCTGAATTTCCCAACCTTGACTTAGTATTTCTTTCGTTGGACAGTGTAGGACTTGCAAAAGTTTTACCTTAATCAACCCTTATAACTAACCTCGACTCTCCACAAGTTTTATTTAGAATTTATGAAAGAGGGTTTCGCATCTGTTAGCTATAAAATAATTGCACAGACTTTATGGGTCATTCTAACAATTCTATAATTAAATAAAAAGTTTGATAAATAAAATAAATTAGGCTACAAAGGGTTAAATACGCTTTTCTTGACGCTTTGTTTGATAAATACATGTAAAACTATCACACAAATTTAGTCTCAAATCTCGAAAGAAGCATTACGTAACGCCAGATCCGTTCCCCCCTTCCATCTAACACTGCGTAACGCTTTTCAAAACACCCCCTCCCTCTCAAGCGTGACGTAATTTATGGACGATCCCTTACCATTTTCCTAAGTCGGTACAGCTTTAATTTCCATGCAAAGAATGGGCACATGACACCTGCATTACACAGAAAATCCGTTTTACTGGTTTTGCACATAGCAACTAAAAGCCAAAAGTAGATATCAAAAGATAACATTAGTGCTTTTAGTCTCATGCAGCCCGCGACAAAAGTTTAAGTTCACTGATTTTTTCCTAGTTTATTTTAAAATGGTTGGTTTTAAAAAATATCAAACTTAACAATTTAATTTTAAAAAGTATGAAGTCTTAAATAGATTTGCAAACTAAATCAAAGTTTATTGATAAAAAATAACAAATAAGTTCACCACCTAAAAAAGAAAATAGATTAACCATTTTTCATCTTTTCCATGCTTAAAGTTGAATAATCTGCACAATACTGAATAAGGAATACAGGGGGAATACGAAAGTCTGAACCCCCCTTTTATTTTTTGAACCGAAGCAGATATGTCAATTTTGATGAATCCAATGAATAGGAAGTTGTGGGTGGCCTATCCCATGGTGCACTTTTCATCATCTCAAATATGCAAATTAGGACACATTCAAAATTTATCTCAAAAACCGTAAGGGATAGAAAAAACCCAATTGCAAACTTGTTCAGCATAAAAAGCTGTTTGTAGCTTACAGTCACACTGCACAAGGAAAACTGAATGTCGATATTTCCACCATGTAAAGCATGCAAATAAAAAAATTAACATAAATTACCATACTCACATTCACTTTCATGCGGAAAAGCAAATAAAAGGCATGTTTCAGCACACACAAGACAGAACAATTCCAGGACGGCAAGCTACACTGTTCCGGAAATGATCAACATGATCTTCTGCTTCGGAGAGGCAAGGAGAAACCTACATGCTGCAGTTAGGTTGTATCGAGACAGATACTCTAAGGAACGCCATCCATCTCGTCAAACAATGCGTCACATTATTCAAAGATTCGAGGCTACAGGGAATGTTAATGCAGAACGAGGACGACCAAGGGCACAAGGCGACGAGGATACAACAACACTAGTTCTGGCTGCAGTTACTGCAAATCCCCACACAAGCAGCAGAGCAATTGCTGCAGATGTTGGGTGCCATCAGAGAACTGTTCTCAACATTCTACATGCACATAATTTTCACCCACACCATATTCATTGTCACCAGGAGTTACTGCCATTGGACTATGTTGCTAGGGCCGCCTTCTGCAACTGGTTACTTACCTGCCTGGATGACAATCCAAACTTCATTCATGAGGTGTTGTGGATTGTCATCAGTTCACCAGGGATGGAGTTATCAACAGACACAACCATCATCATTGGGCAGACGAAAACCCACGATGTCTGCGAGAAGCAACTCATCAAGTGAACTGGAGAATCAATGTGCGGTGTGGATTGTACAATGACACTGTCTGTGGTTGGACCGTATTTTTACGATGGAACACTGACTGCAGAACGCTACCGGGCTGAAATTCTCAACGTGGTAGTCACAGACTTCATTGACAATTTGCCATTGGCCTCGTATCAGCGCACGTGGTTTCAGCATGATGGAGCTCCTCCACATTACGGGTTGGTCTTTCGCGAGCGTCTAAGTGAGATGTTTGGACAACAATGGATTGGCCGAGGAGGACCAGTTCATTGGCCACCCCGCTCCCCTGATTTTACACCACTTGACTTTTTCTTGTTGGGATACCTGAAGGACAAGGTTTATGCTACGCAGCCCGCCTCACTGGAGGATCTGGTTCAACGAATCCAGGAAGCGTGCCGAGGAGTGACACCAGCCATGCTTGCCGATGTTTTGGCGATAGTTAGGTTCCGTGCCCAATTGTGTTATGGTGCCCACGGTCGTCACATCGAGCATTTTGTTGATTAGCTTTTTTTTAAACTGTTTGAAGTAACTTGTTTGTGCAGTGTGACTGTAAGTTACAAACAGTTCACCACGTGATTGTGGGTGATTGGCTGGTCCGATTTGGATGATTTTTTTTTGTTTTGTTTGTTTTTTTATGCTGAACAAGTTTGCAATTGGGTTTTCTCTATCCCTTACGGTTTTTGAGATAAATTTTGAATGTGTCCTAATTTGCATATTTGGGATGATGAAAAGTGCACCATAGGATAGGCCACCCACAACTTCCTATTCATTGGATTTCATCAAAATTGACATATCTGCTTCGGTTCAAAAAATAAAAGGGGGGTTCAGAATTTTGTATTCACCCTGTATAATAAAAATAAGCATTCTGCTCAAGTCACCAAAAACAAGATGCCTATAGGAAAATATTTGACAGAATTTTAGAGGTCAGATTTCAGCTCCCAAATCTGAAGGTAAATCAAACGGGCAAAATTCACAAAATTATAGGATGCAGTTTGTCTGTAAATGCAGTTATTAAAAATCCTGATTAAAAAAAATCATGCAGAAGACGATCGGGAAAGTCTCGTGCAATTCATGGGAGGTCAGCAAGGTTGCTGTTAACAGCAGTATCTAACTCTAGAAGACAGCCCGCCAACTTGCACTGAAGCAGGCTTATCAACAAGTGTGCAACTGTTCAGAGGTTCTTAAGCCTACTCTAGTTTTGCAGAGAAATAGATAAAATGAAAACACACGCCAGAATTTGCACGACAACATATGAATTGGAGCAGTGATAGAAGAATAATCATCTTCTCCGATGAAAAATTTAATCTGGATGGACCAGACGGGTTTTATCATTTTTATGACTTGAGAAATAATAAGCAAATGATGTCATGAATGGTGGAGGATCAGTGATTTGGGGACAATTGGATTCGGAAAAAATGTGAATTACAATTTATTACTGGACACTTTAAAGGATGGAATGTCAAATGTCTACAACCCCTGGTAAAAAGTTTGGAATCACTACCTACTGAAACCGTTGCATTGGAGATATAAAACAAATTTCAAAACATTGTGTACATTTATGAAAAATATAAGTGCAGAGTTTATTCTAGAAATAACAAATGATATTTACACACAACACTTATTGTGTATATAAAATATTTATAGAAATATTACAACTTAAAGTTGAAGACTGTTGGAAAAAAATTTGGAATCGTCAAAAGTTCAGGAAAAAAATTTGGAATCGTATTTAAAACAAAATTAATACTTTGTGGTCCTCCTCGAGCCTTTACAACACTTTTCACACATCAGGCATTGATTCAATTAGTGATTGGCACGGTGAAATATTAAATTCTGACCAGCTTTCACGAATTGCTGTTTTAAGTTCCTCTAGATCACTTGGATGTTTCCTGGCAATTTGTTTCTTCAGAATTCCCCACATATTTTCAATTGAGTTAAGGCCCGGACTATTGGGTGGCCATGGCAGTGTTGGTATGTTGCATTCTTCCAAGTATTCCTTAACTTTTTTGGATCTGAGGCACGATGCGTTGTCTTGGAAGATGAAATTATCATTTTCAAATGCATCTTCAGCTGATGGTATAAGAAAATTTTCTAAAATAGCAAGGTAAACATCTGCATTAACAGTGGTCTTTAACATACACAAATGCCCAGGACCATGGAAAGAAAGACATCCCCAAATACATATACTACAAGGAAACTTCATTTTAGTTCTTAGGCAATCTTTGGCAAACTTTTCTGATGAAAGACGTCACACAAACCGTCCATCATCACAGGTGACCCACACCCGGGACTCATCACTAAACATCACACGTTTCCAGTCTTCTAAGGTCCAGTGTGAATGTTCTTTAGCCCATTGTAGTCGTAATTTTATGTGATGAGCAGTAAGTTTTGGTTTCACCTTTGCCTTTCTAAATCGGTAGCCTATCTTGTTTAATCGTATCCGGACAGTTTTGTCGCAAACATTGGTACGTGAAAGTTTCTTCTATTCCACGTTTAACTGTCTTGATGAAGAGTTTTACATCTTTTTCACAATTGTTTTAAGCATCTTATCCTGCCTAGCACTTGTTTTCTTTGGTCGTCCGCTACGATGTTTTGTTTGGACATCTTACGGAATTTTTTCCATACTTTAGCAACAGTTGATTGGGCACATTTCATAATTGCTGCGACTTCCTTTTGAGTCTTATTTTTCACGTAAAAGTTGTACCGGGTGATTCAGTCAATTTCTGACCATTTCACTTTAATGACGTGCATTAGGTATAAACAATTGAAAGAATGAGTGCCATATCGAATTTCTAAATAGTTGGAGTTTGCATTGTCGCAACTGCGCTGCATGAATATCGTATTGTTGAAAAATGGCGCCTGCTTTATCAACAGAGCAGAAATGGTATTTCGAGACAAAATCACCTGAAAGAAAGTTCCGGAAGGAGTATAAGTGTCGAGACGCACCAGGCGGCAAGCAATCTTGGATTTTGTCAAACAATTTCGTGCCACTGGATGTGTTAAAGGCAAGAAAAAAGGCGGGAGCGTGCTCGTGTTCGAACGGCCGAAGTTGTCGAAAATGGTCGCACAAGGTTGGTCGATTCCCCTACCAAAAAATCTGTCCGCCGCCTATCCATTGAAGAAGATCTGTCGTATACCACGACGTGGCGAATTTTGAGAAAGGATTTACACCTGTTCCCGTATAAGATCCATGTTTATCAGGAGTTAATAGACACTGGAAGACAGAAGCGACAACAATTTGCGATGGAGTTTGGAGCAGAAATGGAAGCCAATTAGGACATTGTGGACAACCTGTGGGTGTCAGATGAGGCCTTTTCCATCTGTCAGGTGACGTTAATAAACACAACGTTCGTTTTTGGGGTTCCCAGTACCCTCATGAGATCCATAAGTCACCTCTTCATCCACGAAAAGTTATTTTAAACAGGATGGGGCTAGGCCTCACACCACTAATGAAGTGCTAGACTTTCTCAATCAGAAATTCGGAAATCGTGTCATTTCAAACAGGTTTCCAGATCGATTCGGGGGTGGCTTTCTTTGGCCCCCTACGAGTCCTGACCTAAACCAACAACACCTAGACAGAAGGCCTGCGCACAGAAACGTCATACATTGTTACATCATACAAAAGCGGCTATTGTTGATCTTATTTCTACCAATAATAAGCTCTCAATTTGGCCGTTTGACGATGATGTAACAATGAATACAGTTTCTGCGCGCAGGCCTTCTGTCTAGGTGGTGTTGCCTAAACCCATGTGATTTTTATCTCTGGGGGTTCCTTAAAGACAGTGTGTTCACTACAGCACCAAGAATTCTAGACCAGCTGCGACAAAGCATCGTCGACTGCTGCACCCTTGTGGATGCAGAAATCCTGGATAGAGTTATGAACAACTTCACCATTCGGCTGCGAGCAGTTCGAAACGTTCGTGGTGGCCACATTGAGCTTATCATCAAGACTTTTCCACGGGAATAAAAACTCCGAACTGCCTAAAATATCATACTGAAATGCTAAGTTTGTAAACATTAATGGGTCAATAAATCATAGTACTGAAATGGTTAGAAATTGACTGAATCACCCTGTACAATGCGGTTTCTCATGGCATCAGACAATTCTTTGACGTACCAATTTTGCTCCAGTAAATTCTTGTGGAATCAGCAAGTAACCCAAGAATAGTTCTGTACTAATATGTAGAAAACATCATACTATTCAAATTCGTGGGTTGTTCAATTTTCAAAAGGTAGATAAAGCATCGCTTTCACACTAAATATTTCACGATTCCAAATTTTTTTCCAACAGTCTTCAACAGTTAATGGTAATATTTGTATAAATTTTTTTATACACAATAAGTGTTTGTGCGTAAATATCATTTGTTATTTGTAGAATAAACTCTGTACTTATCTTTTTTTCATAAATGTACACAATGTTTTGAAATTTGTTTTATATCTCCAATGCAACTGTTTCAGTATGTAGTGATTCCAAACTTTTTACCAGAAGTTGTAGTAGGGAATGGGAATTCCAGCAGGACAACACTGCACAGTTCTGGACTGTTTTAAAAAAGAAGAAAAGTTATTTTAAACTACCAGCGCTTTTCCCTGATTTAACCCAATACGAAATCTGGGTTATGTATAAGAGATACAATATACGTATAACGACCATTGAATTGAAAGTTACTACTGTTCAGGCATGATATGAAATTCCAGTCTACAATTATTTCTTTATGAACGGGGCCCACGCGCAATTTGCGCGGTAATTGTCAAATTCAATTCATTAAAATTGTTTCGTTTGATGAACTCATATTTTCTCCTTTATAAATTTATAGTTTTGTGATTGATTGATGTTAAAAACTGTTGCTCAGACAACAATGCTCAGGTGACTTTTCAGTTCCGGCGTGTGCTTTAAGTGAGCGCCAATAATGCTTAAACGTGCAACAACAATGCAAAAACTGTTTCCGTGACGAACCCACATGTTCTCCTTTATATATAGTTGGATATAAATCGATACCAAATCGTATACTTGATGTTATAACCAACACGGGTTCCTACTCACGCTATTAAATTGTTGTATGATTTTTTTTTATATTTAGTGACCTTGAACTTTGTCGAACCTCGTTTATTTTTTGTAAATAAAATTTGAGTTGCCTTGCAAATCTATTTCAAACACTATTTTGTAGTGTAATTATACACTATAAAATTACATTATTAATTTGGTATTTTTAAACTAACCATTTTTAAATTTAAAAAAAAATCGGTGAAGGTTAAGTTTTGTCGCGGTTTGTATTATAGTGCAGTTGGCTGTATTTTATCTTAGGCTTCTGCCTCCGTAAGATGGGACATTGTTACAATTATAAAAGTCTATGAATAATTTAAGATTATTTTAGTAGTTTTCCAGAATTGTATTAAGTTTCCGTTGGTTGCAAAAAATATTTTCTTTAAAACATCCAAACTTTTAATGCAACTCTCCCCTACTGAAGCTGCTTGTGCTCAATGTGAAGCTACGCTAGTTTTCAGCTAATTCCGATATACAGACTGTATAAATCCATTTTACAAATAAAAGCATTGAGGTTCTGAAATGTGTAAGAGTTGACTATGGAGATGTTAAATTGAGTGAACATTTCTATAATACAGGGACATTTCAAGGCAAGCATTACTATCCGCAGTCTAGAGCCATATTGGGTAGCTTCAACGTTTTATAGCCTTTTAAGTATGAACAACAAATGTATTAGTTGGTAAGGGAGGAGGGAAGATGAGTTCATCCCTTTGGTATATAGTAATCATTTCTTTATGGAGCGCTTGCAATTTACCTACCATAGCTCTAAACCCCTAATGGTCATATTTGCCATTAGTTTATTAATAGGTTATTATAGACTGCTGGGACGTTTATTGCTATATTAATCAGAATATTCTTATGATAGAAAGTTTAGAAACCAAGCAAACACTGTGGATAAATAACACGATAGGAGAAAGAAAAAACATTGTTCACAAAATAAATCGATGCAGCAGAGATAGCGCCGCTCGGTGGCAAAATCGATCAGCGGCACATTGTCTGTACTTCATTTAGTTACTTTAATTAAATATGACTAAAGCATTAATCGAACGTGGTAATAAGATAACCACATACAGGGCCGTAGCCAGGACGTTATCTTGGGGGGGGGGGGCGATTTTCAAAAATTCCATTGAGTCGGACCTTTTTCCATAATGGGGTGGTCGTCTACCCCCCTCCCCCCCTGGCTACGGGCCTGACATATGGTTGTTCTATCATAGGAGATACCACATAACGCCTGCCTGTTTCGAAGACCCTCCTACGGTACCCGGTCACTTGACCGAACGGACATTTCACCGACGGTCATATGACAGAACGGAAATTTAACCGACGGAGAAATGCCTGCATTTCATCGACATTTGGACATTCGGCGTAAAGAGATGTTTTCGGCAATATAATTCATTTAATGGGGAAAAATATGTTTAAAGGAGGTTATTTCGTATAACGAATCTTATGAGACAAATCTGTTTAATTCTTTCTACTAAGCAAGCATATTGTATGGACCTTTAAAATTATTCTTTTTTGTATGTCTTTTTAAATAAATGTGTGTTTTCATAACGTTAGATAGGTTAAGATGGGAACGGGACAAAATGCAACTTAGGGTCATGTATTATTAAATAATATCGATTTTTTTCCTGTATGTCTTTTTAAATGAATATTTTTCTTCTATAGAATGAGATACTCATTAGTGATGGGCGATATTTGATACCATTATCGTGTATTAAAAATTTATTCATACACATCAAAAAATTCTGTTCTGCTTTATGAGGGGACATAAACATTTTTAATCGGATAGTATCAAATATGAAAATCAACTGGTAATGGGTTGAGTATTTCTGACATTTTTCAGTGTAGAGTTCTTTTTCAGAGTTTTCAATGATATGGACACTCTACCCGAATATCTGACATATATAGTGCATGGCGTAATTATGTAATTTAAAACATTAATGGGATTTCACTGCCGAAAACGTGGACCGTATAGAAAGCCATCTCTTTACCAACCTAAGCTAATGATTAGGGATGTGCGATATTCATTTGCCGTTAGTCGAATAGACTAATCGAATAAAATTTTAGTAATCGGCGATTTTACTCGAATGGCTTGGAAATTTATTCGACTAAATCACACAAAACGACTAATTTTTTTTAAAGAAATTAACAGGGTGTCTAGCAAAACGATTTCGAAAAATTCCCTGACTTTTCCCAGGGATGAGCCTTCGGATTAGTTTAATAATGGAAACAAAAAAACGCCGGAATGAATCGAAATAATCGAATAAAAAAACCGATATAGTTACGACTATATCGAGTTGGAATTATTCGACTCTTTTAGTCGACTAAGGACCAAACTATCGCGATATTTATTGATATCGAAGAATATCGCACACCCTATGGGCGATACTTTAGTATCGCATATTTTAGATCATCGATACTGTCAGAATTTTCGCATTTCATACTATCCGATATTAGAATTTTTGTCTCCTCATAAAGCAGGACAGAAACCTAATGTGTATGGAATAAACTTTTAATACCACGGTACTAATATCAAATATTGCCCATTTCTATAGAAGTAAAATATTCATTTAAAAAGACATACAAGAAAAGACTTGATATTATTAAATAATACAAGACCCTGAGTTGCATTTTGTTCTGTTCCCATCTTAACCTAACTAACGATATGAAGACAAACATTTATTTAACCCCTTCAGTCACCTTGGCAACATACGTTTCCAACTTGTATCTTGGACGTTTACCTTGTCAAAAGTGCGGTATTTTTTTATGTTTTGTAAAATTTCGTACTAAATAAATGACATGAATAAAATCTGTTGATTCTCTAATAAATATGTATATTTCGGTAGCAAATATAGCCATACATGTAAAAAGATAATAGAGCTTATTCATCAGAGTGACGTCATTCCGCAGCAACCAATCA
>JAHWFO010020357.1:3109300-3143034 GCA_023313115.1 Rhysida immarginata
AAATTCCGGACCTTTTTTCAAAAATTCCATTGAGTCGGACCTTTTTCCATAATGGGGTGGTCGTCTACCCCCCTCCCCCCCTGGCTACGGGCCTGACATATGGTTGTTCTATCATAGGAGATACCACATAACGCCTGCCTGTTTCGAAGACCCTCCTACGGTACCCGGTCACTTGACCGAACGGACATTTCACCGACGGTCATATGACAGAACGGAAATTTAACCGACGGAGAAATGCCTGCATTTCATCGACATTTGGACATTCGGCGTAAAGAGATGTTTTCGGCAATATAATTCATTTAATGGGGAAAAATATGTTTAAAGGAGGTTATTTCGTATAACGAATCTTATGAGACAAATCTGTTTAATTCTTTCTACTAAGCAAGCATATTGTATGGACCTTTAAAATTATTCTTTTTTGTATGTCTTTTTAAATAAATGTGTGTTTTCATAACGTTAGATAGGTTAAGATGGGAACGGGACAAAATGCAACTTAGGGTCATGTATTATTAAATAATATCGATTTTTTTCCTGTATGTCTTTTTAAATGAATATTTTTCTTCTATAGAATGAGATACTCATTAGTGATGGGCGATATTTGATACCATTATCGTGTATTAAAAATTTATTCATACACATCAAAAAATTCTGTTCTGCTTTATGAGGGGACATAAACATTTTTAATCGGATAGTATCAAATATGAAAATCAACTGGTAATGGGTTGAGTATTTCTGACATTTTTCAGTGTAGAGTTCTTTTTCAGAGTTTTCAATGATATGGACACTCTACCCGAATATCTGACATATATAGTGCATGGCGTAATTATGTAATTTAAAACATTAATGGGATTTCACTGCCGAAAACGTGGACCGTATAGAAAGCCATCTCTTTACCAACCTAAGCTAATGATTAGGGATGTGCGATATTCATTTGCCGTTAGTCGAATAGACTAATCGAATAAAATTTTAGTAATCGGCGATTTTACTCGAATGGCTTGGAAATTTATTCGACTAAATCACACAAAACGACTAATTTTTTTTAAAGAAATTAACAGGGTGTCTAGCAAAACGATTTCGAAAAATTCCCTGACTTTTCCCAGGGATGAGCCTTCGGATTAGTTTAATAATGGAAACAAAAAAACGCCGGAATGAATCGAAATAATCGAATAAAAAAACCGATATAGTTACGACTATATCGAGTTGGAATTATTCGACTCTTTTAGTCGACTAAGGACCAAACTATCGCGATATTTATTGATATCGAAGAATATCGCACACCCTATGGGCGATACTTTAGTATCGCATATTTTAGATCATCGATACTGTCAGAATTTTCGCATTTCATACTATCCGATATTAGAATTTTTGTCTCCTCATAAAGCAGGACAGAAACCTAATGTGTATGGAATAAACTTTTAATACCACGGTACTAATATCAAATATTGCCCATTTCTATAGAAGTAAAATATTCATTTAAAAAGACATACAAGAAAAGACTTGATATTATTAAATAATACAAGACCCTGAGTTGCATTTTGTTCTGTTCCCATCTTAACCTAACTAACGATATGAAGACAAACATTTATTTAACCCCTTCAGTCACCTTGGCAACATACGTTTCCAACTTGTATCTTGGACGTTTACCTTGTCAAAAGTGCGGTATTTTTTTATGTTTTGTAAAATTTCGTACTAAATAAATGACATGAATAAAATCTGTTGATTCTCTAATAAATATGTATATTTCGGTAGCAAATATAGCCATACATGTAAAAAGATAATAGAGCTTATTCATCAGAGTGACGTCATTCCGCAGCAACCAATCACAGCGTGAAACTGGTATACAACATGGTGGCAGCAGCTTCAGCTGCCAATCAACGGCGGAGTTGAAGCTGCTGCCACCAATCAAAGTCGGAGCTGAAGCTGCTGCCGCCATATTGTAAGGCTCATGAATAAGCTCTATAAAAAATGTTAATAAATAAAAAACTGCTGGTTATGTTTAATGTAACAGTATCAATATAATAAATGTAAAAACAAAATTTTTACAATCGAATTTAAGGTCTGTGTCTGAAGGGGCTACAAAGACATACAAAAAAGAATAATTTTATAGGTCCATACAATATGCTTGCTTAGTAGAAAGAATTAAACAGATGTGTCTCATAAGATTCGTTATACGAAATAACCTCCTTTAAACATATTTTTCCCCATTAAATGAATTATATTGCCGAAAACATCTCTTTACGCCGAATGTCCAAATGTCGATGAAATGCAGGCATTTCTCCGTCGGTTAAATTTCCGTTCGGTCGAATGTCCGTTCGGCCAAATGTCCGTTCGGTTTGGTTTAGGTTTATTAGAAACTTTGGCGTCGACTACTAAGGTCATTTTGCGCCTTTTACACAAGTTATAACAGTACGCAGCCCGGGACAAACACAAACATCCATGCCCACGGCGGGATTCGAACCCACGACCAGGCGGACTCGAGTACTAGAAAGCCTACGCCCTAGCCCTCTCGGCCACCTGGCCGGCTATGTCCGTTCGGCCAAGTGTCCGTCTGCTAAATGACCGGGTACCCCCTCCTACATGCGACCCGCACCGGCTTCGCACGGTTGAATAATGTCTATACCAAGGTCAGTGGTTGAATAATGTCTATATTCCACTGACCTTGGTCTATACCTTGTCTCAGCTTCAGTTGAGTGACTTCATGGAATGAGGTCCTTACCAGACATAGTGCACAACATCGTGTCCTTCCGCCGTTAAAAGAATAAGTTATTCTAAGGCTATGTATGCTACGTTACACCATCCTTTAATCGCGTGGCTTCTCGAAAGTAGAATAGTCGAATGGTGTCTATCAGATATCATTTTTTTAAATTAATGTTTAAAGTATTTTAATCCTCTTCGTGAAAACTCGATCATCTTTCATTTTTGACACATCTTTCACGCAGGAACAAGAGACTCCGCCATTTTACAATCAAATAATCTCGACTACAGACTGACTTCATTTTTTTTTTTTTTAATTTCGTCAAATGGCTTTTCTATCCGCTGATTTATTATTATATCGAGGAGAAAAATATGAAATATGATTCCAGAAAGAATTTTGAATTTTTTATACAGAAAATTATTCGAACTATTTCTTCATGCGGGCGAACTGTAACCGCTTCACTCGTGACGTCACTCTCAACTGAAGCTGAGACAAGGTGTAGAGTAGAGATAGGACTTTTATATTTAGTTATATTCACATTCAGATATTGCAAAATTTCATCAAAAAAAAAAGCCCGAGCAACGTCGGTGATATCATCTAGTTCCTTATAAAGGAAGTACAGTTACGCGAATTACACTGCACAGCAAATTTAAAATCATTTTCTATCCTTTGAATGAAATAGGGCATCGAAACGAAAAAAATTTTTTTTTCTCGATTGGAATAATCATTTATTATTTAAATTCATGAATATAAATTACCATTCAGTCTGACATGCAGAACTTGAAATTTGTTTCTGTATCAAAGATTCATTTGCGACTTCTCCCCCCCCCCAGTTTATGGCAATATACAGGCTATCTCCTAAAGTGAGCCAATAGCCAACTTCTAAAATACAAATCCGACAGTAGTTGTACAATGTGAAAATACCATTAAAAATAGGGTTTCCATTGCACATTTCAACGGAAGAATTGTGTAAGGGTTTGTGTATTCATTTCCAAAAAAAAAAGACACCATTTTCGAATAGGGAAGACGGACATTGTAAAATTAAGTAGCAGCTTCTTCAGCTACTCAATAATAGCTTCCGTAATCGGCGCGGGTGTTTTATTACTGTTGTTAATACCAAGCATGGAACAGCAGACTTAAGGGGTTTCAAATGATCTTTAATATAGTCTGAGTTCTATCGATTTACAAGCTTTGCGTCACTGCCATTCAAGATCTACAAATGTATAGAGGTCATTACGAATGAATCTTTTCGCACTCCTTAAAGCCTCTGATAGTATATCCATTTAGAGTCGCAGACGTTAATCCGTATTATTGGCGTGCACTATTTTCGATGATTTTATTAAGATTCGATTTATATATATAAGGCATATTCAAATGAGTGATTCAGGTTGTAGCGCGCGAGCACGTGAGTGCGCAGACACGAGGCAAACGGGCAATTGTTGACGTATCATCTGCTAGTTGTGATAAGCACTGCTGTGGGAAATTGCGTTAGGCTTATGCTCGTATTTCGTTTGTTTTACAATAGACCCTCCTATTAAATTTCCGTCCAAAACTGACCAACGAGGGGTGATAATGTTTCTGACAGCTGAGGACATTCCACCAGTTGACATTCATGCTCGGATGTTGAACGTTTATGGAGAAGCATGTGTCTCGAAAGCAACCGTGGTGCGTTGGGCCAAAATGTTCCATGATGGTCGTGGTGCGTTGGGCCAAAATGTTCCATGATGGTCGTGTCGAAACTGCTGACAAACCACGTTCGGGACAAGCAAATGTGATCATCACCGATCAATTGAAGACAGACATGGTTAAGTCAATTCGTGAGGACAGGCGGATTAGCATACGGTCACTTGCGAAGGATCACAACGTCAGTATTGGTTCCACATATGCTATAGTGAAAAGCCTGGGATATGGCAAGGTCTGCTGTCAGTGGATACCCCGAATGGTCACGGAAGACCAAAAAGAGCTGCGCTTCGGCTACTGTTTGGATCACCTGGAACGTTACAGTCGTGAAATGGAAGCGTTTTTGAAGATGATTATCGCGGTAGATGAGACCTGGTGCCATTATTGGAAACCCTCCGGGAAAGTATCCACAATGCAATGGAAGCATCCAGCGTCACCACGGCCCAAAAAATTCAAGTCGCCAAGTTCGGCCAGGAAGGTTATGCTTACGTGTTTCTTTGATTCCGACGGTCCTCTGCTTTTAGAGTTTATGGAACCCAAAACCCGTATTAATGCTATCGAATATACCAAGAAACTGCAGAATTTGCGTCAAGCTGTGAAAAACAAGCGTCCTGGTAAGCTCAGTGATGGGGTGATCCTCCTTCAGGACAATGCTAGGCCACATGTTGCGAGACTAGTGCAGGAAGCAATAACCAAAATGCGATGGCAAGTTCTGCCACACCCTCCTTATAGCCTGGACCTCTCACCATGTGATTTTCAGGTCCTTTAAAGAAGGTCCTTTAAAGAAGGCACTGAAAGGTCGACGATTCGCCAGTGATGAGGTTAAGGACGCTGTTTGGATATGGTTTAGACAGCAGCAGAAAACAGACTTTTTGGCGGACGGTGTTAGCCGATTGATGCTCCAGTGGGAGTCCTGTATTGCGGCATCCAGAACTCTATGCCCAAACTTGTCTTGAGAGGTAGACAGGATACAGATGAATATTTTTCGTCAATTAACTCGTAATCGGGCTCCGCAGTCAGCTACGGCACATTGATTGTAAGAGAACACTGATTATCAGAAATTTCAATTACGCAAATTATGGAAGGAACTATTTGCATAATATAAAATCATTTGTAGAATTGGTTGACATCTTTTGATGTATTGAGCTGCTAACGAGATTGGGAATCTGCAGCTAGAATGTATCATGAAAGATACCCCAACAGGCGTGTGCTACCCTATCGAACATTTCGCAAATTTGCATTGGCACTTCGTGAAACGACATCTTTCTCTTTGAACATGCGCGATAACGTGTTATGTGCCTGCCGGCTGTTATTCCTCTTTGGAGGGCCGTGCATGAAATCTTGGTGCATCCTGATGAATCGGCAAAATTTCCATGCAGTGAAGATTGTTGACAATCCTCTTCGTATGGTGTTTGCGGCTGGGTCCAGCCGACCCCTCATTCCCAACTGACAAAGTCCTGTTTATACGAGAAGGCCTCTTTAATTCACAAAATTTACCGGTAACCCTCCTATAACATGGTAGCTAGGCTCCTAGTAAATTCCATGCTGAAACCTTGTTATACGAGACCCAGAGATAGTATAAAAGTGGGATTAGGATCAGAAAACTTTAATATGTGGCACATTTTTTTAATCCCTACAAGAAATTAATTTTTGTTAAAAATATTAATAAATGTAACAAAATAACCCACAAACTGTGGACAATAGGCAGAAAATAATACTAGCAGCTGCTATTCTACGAGAGAAATTAATGACTCGTACGTATATTTCGCTAGCTATGCCAGCTTCTTCAGCGAACGAGGAAGCTTGATATGACAAGAGTTAATACAGGGTGTTTACTAAATTTCAAGGGATGAATCTTTGGATTATTTTATGAATCATTTGTCCTTTGATGATTTTCGGAATGTCGCTTTCTTTCGCAGATACAAGGCGATAAAGGTTTTTCGACAAAAACAATCTTTTATTACATGTAAAGCTTCTTAATCTACAGTAACTGCAGAAAATGATGACCACAATCTTCTCATTGATTGCCGAACTCTTTTAAAAACACCACGGTTGCTTCTTATTGCATTATACCCATCAATTATCCGATTTCTAAAATCTTCTAAATTTTGCACTGGGTTAGTGTAAACTAACGGGTAACCTGCAAAACGTGTTTTCAATGTCTGCAAAAATACCAGGTGTGAATGCAAGAAAGTCAATTTTAGTAATCAGAATGTTGTTAAGATATCAGTATTGATTTTGTCGAAAAATTTTTATCTCCTTGTATCTTCGAAAATCATCAAAATACCCCGTGGGAATTTTTCCTGTTCCCCAAACTCAAATTACCACTTCATGGAAGACGTTTAGAGTCCATAAAACAAAATTCGTAAAAGGTCCTAAAGGCTATAGCGGAACATGGACAAAAGATTCTTAAAATAACCAAAGAATCACCCCTTGAATTTTTGACGTATGTTGAGTAAGGAAATGAAGCGAACCATAGCAAATGAATTACACCAAAAATACAAATGTTATTACCTAATATAATTTGCTGTGGCTTCCAATCGGGTACCGGGATAGGATTTTCATCACCATTCAATAGCTGATTGGAAGATTTATTTCTATTTCCACAGACTTTAAGAACAGCAATAATTTTGTATCTTGGAAAAAATGTACTATATTAAAAAAAACGCACATTAACATATGTATAAAACAGAACGAAAAGAAAATTCAAGATATTGCAAAAGTGATTAACGACTGCTGGAAGAACACTTACTTCCCGGATGCTTGGAAGCAATCAGTTGTCTTAAGCATTCCTAAGCCAGGACAAAATCCTGCAAATCCTGTTAGCTACAGGCCCATCAGCTTGTTACCATCAATCTCTAAAATCCTGGAAAAAACAATTCTCAAGAGATTCATTGAGTACTGTGATGCCAACGATCTCATCCGCGATGAACAATTTGGCTTTCGCTCAAACCATTCCTGCCAACTCCAAACATGGAGGCTCGCAGCGGATATCAATGAGCCCCTTAATCTCTCTATGTATTGCGGGGTCGTTTTCCTCGATGTACACAAAGCCTTTGACTAAGTCTGGCACGATGGTCTTATTTTTAAAATGATTATGGATGGATTTCCTCAAGACATAATTACTCTGATACACTCGTTTCTCTCCAACCGGTTCTTTCAGGCCAGAGTTGGAGATAGTCTATCTCCTATGTATGAAATAAAAGCTGGTGTCCCACAGGGTTCAGTCCTGGGGCCAGTATTATTCAATTACTTTATGCGAGACTTTCCAAGTCCTTCCAAATGTAAGCTCTTTTTTTTTTTACGCAGATGACGCTGCTATACTGACCTGTGCTCGTCAACCAGCCGTAGTAGTCTCGCGGCTACAGAAGGCTCTAAAGGAGTGTGAAAGCTGGTTTAGCAAGTGGAGGCTAAAATTGAATGTAGACAAATGCAAGGCGATGTTTGTCTCCAAGAAGAGAAAGAGATCATTAGATTCTCTAACACTATATGGCAAAAAACTGGACTGGGTTGAAACTTATAAATATCTTGGTGTTACTGACTCTAAACTTACCTGGACTTCCCACGCAACTTATGCGTTGAATAAGGCCAGGAGAGCCAAGTTTAGCTTGATTGCTCTGCTGGGCCGGAATAGTGCTCTAAACATTGATAATAAACTCCTACTCTATAAGGTCATTGTTCGGACCATCTTGACGTATGATATGCCCGTCTGGACCACAATGTGTAAGACTAGGTGGAAAGAACTGCAAACGTTCCAAAACGTTACCCTTAGGACTATTGCGCAAAAAGATCGGAGAATTGTTCGCAATTCCTCCATTTATAATGACTTCAACATGACTCATATTGGCAAATACGTTCAAGGGCTCATGGAATCCATGCTGCCCAATATAGAAAATCATAGCAACGAGCTAGTCTCGGGCATTTTAAATCATCCTATACATAGAAAGAGATATCGTGATCCAAGGCATATACTTGATATTAATTTTGAAGACATTGATAATGTCATATTTCCAGATTACTGGACTTCATAGGTCGTGTTTTATCTAATACTAGTGGTCTGCTTCTAGTCTAGACAGTCGTCAATCAAATTTTCCTCCACCAAGAGGAGGCAATTTTCTTTCATACTTTGGATGACCATTGTGGGTACATCAGGCTTCTTTTCTAGTTCAGTGTATTTCCCTTGGAATATGATTATGAAGGGTGAGATTATGGAAGCTATGCTTCAAGTTCCACACGAATACCGATACACTACACTGTTCGATTGTCGATGTCGAAACAAAATATAACTGTTTTCATTGCAATAACCCTGATAAAGTTAACTCTTCTTATACTAATCCATTTTTCAATTCCTTGTTTTACCGCTTTTAAATTTTTATTATGTTATGGACCTTCGAATATTGAATCAAATTATTTCTTTGGATTTTTTTTTTATCATAAGTTCACCCGTTTTAAATTCTTCCTTAATGTTTTCATTTACTAACTAGTAAGTTTCTTGTCATAAACTCCGGTTCAAAAGGTCACAAATAATATAGGGGATCACGTTTTTCACTATACAGTTCCATGCATAAATGGCCTATGCACTGATCAATGCTGTTCTCTTTGGCATTCTATAGCTAAACCAGAGAAGAGACATGTGAATTAGGTGAAGACACGTGATGTTCTTCCTTGATGATTAATATCACTCAAAACTGGTTCAAGCGTCTGTGGTTTAGTGGTACCATTATGGTCCACTGGAAACTGTCAATGCTAAGATATGGCATGCATTATATTAAACAGCTTGGAATAACATGTTATGATTGAATATTAACCTAAAATTAATGAGTCTAAATAGGTTCAATGGTATGTGGTTTGATGGAACCATTATGATTCAGTGGAAACTTTCAAAGCTCAGATTTGGCATGTAATATATCAAACAACTTGGAATGACGCGTCATGAATTAATAAAACGTAAAATTAATGATAGTCGAAATTGGTTCAATTGTATGTGGTTTAATGGAACCATTATGGTTCATTGGATAGTTTCAATGCTAAGATATGGCATGTAATATATCAAACAACTTGGAATGACGTGCCATCAATGAATATAACGTAAGATTAATGATAGTCGAAATTGGTTCCATGATACCATGTTTTAATGATTCCATTATTGAACTATTGGAAACTTTCAATACTAATAGTAAGATATGGCATGTAATCACTTACGCCTTATATTATCAATAGTTAATTTGTTAGGCAAATTTAACAATAGCTAGCAGCTAATCATTCGCTTCAATAGTACATGGTTGCGTAGAAAAGCGTTAGCAATTGTTTATGAAGAAAGAATTAGCAACGTTTCCTTTCCGGATTATTGGAAGATGTGGAAGACCTCTCCCACTCTTCTGACAATCGTCTATCTTATTATTTTTTTCATAATGTGGAAGACCTCTTTGGGTTATTCAGGCTTCTTGCCTATTTCAGTGTATTTCATGTGGTGTTTATACCGGAAGGGTGAGACTCGTGTAAACACTGCTTACGTCTCACCTGAACAAATGTACAATTCACTGCTCGATTGTCCACTTGCTATATAACAACCCCTCCAATGACCCTGCTACCGCTTAGAAACACTGGATTAGACCTTCGAGAATAAAAAAACCTATTTTTATGCTCGAAGGGTTAGACAACACATTCTAGCTGTCATTATGGCAATCTTTCATTGATGATAGTCCTGAATTACCGCCATATCGAATGCAGTACTATACAGTAATAGCGTGTAGCTACATTAGAGAAGAATCCCCTCACGTTCACTCTGTTCGACTCTCTCATTCTCTTGTGGGTTTTTTAAGCATTAGTCCCCCCCCCCCCTTTGGTTTTCATGCTCGATCCATGAAAGTAGTACAGTGGCTAGAAGAAAGTATAAAACTAGGAATAAGATCCTTATTCCTACCTCCATGGCTCGATCACGTGTTTCAACAATGGGTGGCCAGCTGATTCAGATATCAGATTTAAGCTCTTAAGAATTGGAGGGAAAAAATTATTTAACGAAATGTAATCTCCTCCCGCTCCCTTTTCTCTCAATTTATTACTTTAAATGAAAAGTTATTTCTAACAATAAAACTTCAGGTAAAATCCTTTTTTTTTAAATTTTTGGCGCTTATAACAACTGAAGAAAAAGAAAGGACAGGCACTTAAGAGGATAGACTCGAAGCCGCAAGTTTCCCTACTGCAGGCAAGCAAGGTTATTAGAATAATAAGGCTGCGCGTTCAGGAAGGTTCCCTCCTATTGGTCGAATTCAAGCAAAGCTGAATTTGTCAGCCAGAGGCAATCGGCGCGGAAGAGACAGAAGTGAAAACGATACAATCAAGACGGTATATTGCAAACAAAAAGTATGAATTCAATTTTACACAATAATGGTCGGAAATTAATTGAATATTAATTAATTGCATGAAATGTAATTTCTGAAAATTAAAAAAACCCCGATAAAATTGCTATATTATTGGAACTTTGATTTTACAGTAAATGAAGTTATATCATGAATATATGAAGTCTCACATATTCCTGTTTATATCAATAAGTCTGAATCGATCAGAATAAATGAAAATTGACCGAGTAAGCTTTCATAGACAAGAGAATTCTCGAATAGCCGAATTTAAAAGAAACTATAAAAAATTAGATGCGTAATAAAATAAATTAAATGCTTAGGGTCCTTGGGAAAAGAGAAGAACGAAATGACTTCCACCTCTCCTTCATTCTGGCAACACGCTATTGCACAGTTGCAAACCATTTGAACAGTAAAATTTAAAGTTTAATTACCCTATATTCACTTCATCAGGATGTAGGCAGTATCGAGCAACAATTTTATTCCGAAATAGCTCTCATGAGTTCCACGAAAATACCTAATAATGCCTTAATCAAACCGAAATTCGCACTGATTCAATTGCTAATCGCTCCATTTCGCCTCTGGATGACGACACAGCACGCTGGGATCTTTTTGAGATTGTGTTAGAAGTTGCGAGATCTGCTCTGAGCGCGCAACCTTATTCTAATAACCTTGGCAGGCAAGTGCCTTAATCAATTCCGGTGAAATTAGTGCATATTCTTTAGGTATATAAGCAGGGAAGAGGGAGGAGCTGATATAAACTGAATCCTTGACGTCGCTTTTTGTTTTAGGTATTCTTTTGATGTCGCTTTTTTAAAAAACGAAGGCGTGTTAACATAAGTCCTTTTACACGAGTTACTTTTAGATGGCCCCCAATCTTTGTTTAATCCTATCGAAATCTGTGGAAGGTGTTTGTATCCTCTCCATGTAAGTGGCGTTGATGCCATAATATAATTAAAAAAAAATTACATTATTTCAAGGAAATAACTATTTAAGGAAAGTGTTATTGAAATTTTAGAATGTATGATAAGTAGAAAAAAAAATTTGTCTCAATTGACCAAACGGCCAAGCCGTCATAAAAAGGAATTCATTAGTGTGTTTAGCACAAAATGGCGTCCATGTAATTAGTTATCGTATCTCTTATACATACAGGATCTCTAGCAGGCACCGCCAGAGACAAATTAAGAAAGAGACTGGCAGTGACCTCCCCTCTAGTGGAGCCTTCGCGCCGCCATTACGGGATTGGCAAGAAACGCTGATCGCCGGAGGCAATGCATGTGAATCAATCGCAAACAATTATTTTTTATACTATCTACTCAGAATATCTGGATGAATTTATTATGGGACCACCAGAAGAACTTGCTCTATTAAACAAAAAATCATCCAACTCGGCCCATCCGATAAAAAGTTATTTGGTGATAAATAAAGTTATTCTTAAACATAAATTAAAAAAAAGTTTAAATGGAAAACGAGGAGGAGTTATATTAAACAATCAACTAGGAAAATTCTCCTTTATAAATTATAATTTGAAAGTTAATAAAATAAAATATACAGTTCACTAATTATAATCCAAATTGTTGTTGATTTGTACGAGATGTACAAATTATAATCCCTCCTTCTAATATCTAACTGGACGACATTCTCATACATATTGGTCAAATCGGTTTTTTTTAAAAGACCCAATACTTCAGTTCACAAGTAATTATATTAGTTAATTGCTTATTACAGTATTTGGATTAATAAGCTGATTATTTTATTGAACTGAGAATTATTTCTTGCTTTTCGTTTTTTGCTAAAAAAAAACAAAACCAACAAAACAATTCAAGTACCTTTTCAAAAATATTTTAGGTTACCAGATTTTCTTTTAATTTAAAATTTTAAAATCAATTAGCTAATATTTGACAAATTGTTAGGTTTGTTTATTGATAGCAATTAAACTTTTAAATATCCTTCCAGTTTAAATGTCCTGTCTTTACAAATATTCCATTATTATCAGATTAACAAAAATTAAAATTGCATTTTTTTATTATCTTAAAAAAAATTTTGCGACGCAGCTTTTAAAATTTTTTATAGTTAAAACATCTGATATTTCAGTAAACATAGGTATAAACGTTTTTATTGTGATGAATAGATTAAAAAAAACAAAAAACAAGTGCCACTCAAGAAATAAGCACCAAGCTCTTACACCCGTGTTTAATAGCTATCTCAAAGCTAAACAAAAAATTAGAAAACGAAACATTTGCGTTGTAGATTTTCAAAGGATGACATTTTTCGTAAAGAGTGGATACATCTTTTATTTCGGCAACAAAATTATACAGCATTTTTTATTAAACTGATTACATTAAATTAATGATAAATTGATTGGCATTAAATTTACCAGGTTAAAATTGAGTGCAGGGCACAAAACATTAATTCATGTATAACTCTGATGAATATAATCATGAATCCATATCAGATGATGCGTCTCAATATTATGCAACCCTGGATATTAAAATCTTGTCAAAATATTGTGATTCGTTTCTAGGTCTGCAATTAAATCTATAATTTGCATTCAATGTAAAGAAGCGTTGAAAGAGCAATATCAGAGCTGCCACAGCCTTAATAAGAAATAATAAGAAATAAAGAGGCCTTATCACACCATCGATAGATGTAGTAAACCTATGCAAAATTTCAGAAAAAAAATCATTAGGAGTGAATTTTATAATCTAGGAGAGCAAATAGAAATTAAATTGAATACGCCTATCAAAATTCTAACAAAAACAAAATTAATATTTTCACTAATTTAACTTTCCATTCATTTGAGTCCTTCTGGCGATCATGTGCTTCGACTTATTGTCATATATTGTAATATTCGATATCACCATGAAACCAAGCGGCTGACAGAAAAAATAAGTGGAGAAAATATACGCAGTGTCTTATCACGACTTATTACATTTAAAAATCAATAAAAAATAAATCAATTTAAATTTTTTGTGTAACTGAAGCTATTTTCGAAACTCCATTGGTAATGCTGTATGAAGAGGCTTCAAATTTACTTTTTATTCAGCAATACAAGTGAAAATCTTTACTAGGTATTAAAAACTGTTTAAGTTACAAGAATCAACTTTTTTAATAATAAAAATCAGTTAAGATTGGAAAAAAAATTCATCCTTCCTCTAGTTTAATTTACTTTCTCTACGGATGAAGAAATAACTTTGCTTCATTTTTCTTCGTCTATGCTTTCACTTGTCTCTGGCTAAGCCTCCATTATAACGATAGGAGTTGCGAGTTGTACGTGCTCTTTTAAAAATTCTTAAGGTATTGAATCGGCTAGTAAAAGCCATTAAAAGTATACGTTATCGTTAGTTAATGCAATAAAGTTTTTTTTAAAAAATCAGTAAACACGTTATGCTTACCTCCTGAAATCATCTACAAAAACAGCTGAAATTACATTGAGAACATACGCCGCCGTAGGTTTTTGCCACTCGCGACATGGCGATTGCTGCACTTCCGCTGGCACCAGTAGCGCTCAGCGAAATGAATAGGGCACTGCCAGTCACTTACTTTCATTTGTCTCTGGGCACCGCTATCAGTTCTCCCGTTTCCCTGGTCAGGGCATCGCAGTGGATTAGGCCTACAATGGACTACGAATATGAAAACAAGACCGACAGTGACAGCGATGTACAAGGACTGTTAGCAGAATTAAATGCTACGGAAACTTCTACGATATACAGCCCTATGTATTAAACCGTGAAACGGGATCTTCTGCTTGCCGCGTCGGCGTGTGCACATTACGGTAGATAGGCCTACTTCCTCATTCCTTCGGCGTTGAACGAGTGCTATTGCGGTCGTTGTTCTTGAAGGAACGCCAGGCCCGTTTGGAGTTGGAAGAGCATCTAGTTCCACCTTATGTGATCTAGTTTCAGCGAATTTCTTGTTTGAATTGATACTGAATTTACAACGGCGGATGCGTAGACAAAGCAGGACGCTTCGAAGGCTAAGGTCAAAAACCCTCACCGGTGAGAGAATGATGACGTAATTTCTCACTGGGCTAACCGTCTTTTTCTCGGTGAGGACGGTGAGAGTAACCGGTTAGGCATAGCAGCACTAACTGGCGTTTCTGACCGCGTTAAAATGACGTCACAAATTTCTCACTAGGATTTCTGACCGACCAAGCGCTAACTCTTCTCACCGGTGAGAGTTTTTGACCTTAGCCGAAATGAGCACACGATGCTGCTTGGAGTTGGATACCAGTTCCCTCACTGTCAAAAACTACTAATCCACTGTTTTTTAATCGATTCTGATTGTGGAAATCTATGGAACGTGAAATTTCTATCTGACTGTCCACATTTACACATCCAAACAGAACAAATTGAAGGCATTCCCATATAAAACAGGTTAGTAAAATCTTACGATATGTAGAATCGTTCTAAGCGACTAGAATCTCGGCGACGAAATTCCCCGAGGTTCTCGCTGCAGGAAATGACAGCTTGTTCGGCCGTGTTCTGTAGAGACGGAATGGAAGATCCCACGCAAATTTTCAATTTTCCGAGGCATTTTTCTTAATAAAATATTAGGAAAAATAGAAAAATTTTGAATGATATATACTCTATTAACCTGGATTAAAGACGATTTTTTCTGTGGAGTTTACCTTTAAGATATTTTACGTTGTCTTCGTCTTTTAAGTGTCTTATTTTATTCAAAATCAAAATTCCATGTTTAATTTAAATTTATTCTGCTTTTATTGTAGATTTTTTTATTGAACCATTCTCCTTAACATCGTAAAATCTTGAATACATGCCCTAGCGTCTATTTGTTTCAATGCTCTGGACCCCCCACCGGCATTTGAGACCCGGCGTTAAGGGCTATTCCCAATAACAGGGTGTCTAATAGTGTGTCCCAAAATGATTGCGTTAAATTCTGACTTTTCCCGGTAGATCATGTAATGTTCCCTGACCAATTTTTCGTTCCAATTTCGTATTTTTTTGCTGATTTTGTAAAATTCCCTGACTTTTCCCGGTCGCTAGTCACCCTGCAATAAATCCGACAGTTTTGAATTGTAATTTAATAAAACAAATTTTTTTGTAAAACTAAAAATTAATAATTATATATGATCTTCTGGTTCGGAATCACTGGAGAAACTGCCTCATTATTAGAAAGTTCTTCATCTTCGATCTCTTGCAAGGTAATGGTTTCTGAATCCCGCAATTTCAGCAATATATCTCTGCCGGCAGGGATATATTGTTCATGGTCTTTCTGTGCTGCTGTCGGTTTTCGGCGATTTGAAAGATGTCCCAAAAAAAGACCCGGCGTTTAATCTATTTTTTACACCCCACCCGGCTTTTGAGACCGGCCTGTATTCAAGATTTTACGGTAAATCATCAGTATTCTTTGTTAGTTGATTCTTTTGGTAACGGCGTCAGATATGATAGTACATACAGGGTGCATAAGGTATTTGAGGACAGATTCACGTCAAGAAAGAAAAGATATAAGTCGATATAATAACTTTATTATCGAAACAAATCATGAGCTGACACAAGAAACCTTCTTGTTATATGGCTATTCAATGTATCCGCCTTCAGCTTCTATAACTGCTTCAATGCGAGATCGAAACCGTCGACATGCGCGAATCAAATGGCCATGGTTCATATTGGTCATTACTCGAACAATGGCGGCTTTCAATTCATAATTTGTTGTTATGGGGGTGTTCATTGGCATCTCTCTCCACAACGCTCCATACGTAGTAGTCCCACGGATTCAGGTCAGTGGAGTTAGGAGGCCAAAGGTTAGGTGTTATGTGATCATGGAAGTTGTCGGCCATCCATTCCTGTGTCATGCGATATTTGTGCTGGGACAGTCTTGCTGAAACACGTAAGGCCTTCCGTTGCGTATCGTGTCTATCCAAGGCTTAAGTTATTTCAAGGATCTCAACGTAGGCCTTGGGGAAAGACGTGTGGAGGCATCACATGTCCTTCACTGCTGACAGCCCCTAAAACCATGACAGTTGCAGGAAATTTCGTGTGTATGACTCGTGGCACTTCCGAAGGGTCTGCACATAACCATCCGTCATTTCTTCTGTTCACCTCGTCAAAGTTTTTTTTTCATCGGAGAAAATCCACAGCAAATCAGCTTCACACGAATTTTTCAGCTTGTTTAAGAGCCTTTTCGATCTGAGTAGGCGGTTTTCCCGTGTTTTGTCTGATATAAACTGACCTCTTCGAACAGTGTTGTCAAGTCAAAACTCAAAGTACCCCCTAGATCAGATACAAAACCCCCTATGTATTGAAAAAATCCCCTATATTCCCCCCTAAAATTTAATGTTTAAATAGATCACTTTAGCATATGATGTCATGTCAAAGTATGTAAAAAAAATTAATTAAACAATGAAGTAAATTATATCACAATCATTTATTGACACAATTGAAATCGGTTTCAAAACAGTAATTATTTAAAATCATACAATAATATTTTAACTGGAAGTAAATGACTCTAAAGTTATAACGTCATTATTTTCCATCACACCTGAAATATGATCATACATATTTTGATTAAATGCCTCGATCATACGTTCACTTGGATTGAATGAAGTGCAGTTTAAATGTTCCTTGCGTAAAAAATAACGCACCATCATCAATGCGTGTGTCATTTCAATTGACATTCTATTTCTAAGTTTATCTTTTATCACTGACAAAGTTGAAAATGCTCTTTCCACCACCGCATTTGACAAGGGCAAAGATAACAGTCCAATAGCTAATGCACCAACATGGCTAAATCTTGGGTTTCCGGCTGAATCTATATCACTAATAACTTCAGCCCAAAATACTAGTTTCATTTCAATTTATTATTAGAGACAATAAATGCGTGTAATGTGTTTTATCGCACCATAAAATAAAAAAAAATGATTACATGCTAGCTTTTATCTACTTAAAATTATGAAGTCTTCCAACGAACACCAATCTTCCTCAAAAATATTTACCAGTAAAGTATGTGCTAGACGATCAATAGTTGATTGTAGCTTATATGTCAGTTATGACTAATCTAGCTTATATATAGCCAAGGCATACAAATAAAGCACCAATGGCAGGCCAGTGAAAAATCTCGAAACCGGAATGGCTACTGTATCCGTTACAATCAGTAAGAACATAGGAGCAGAAACAATATGACGTCACCAATGCTCTGGTCTTCCATTGGATCAATCTCAATTGGTCTTCCATTGGCTCAATTATTTCTCGCACCCGAAATTTTAAATGAAAATAGTACGCCCTAAATAAAAAATATGTCTCCCCAAAAAATCCCCTAAAAATATTTACCCCCTAAATTTCCCCCTGCAAAGATATTTTCCCCCTAAATTTAGGGGGAAATCCCCTAACTTGGCAACGCTGTCTTCGAATAACATACGAATGATATCTGATGTTTTCATGGACAACATTTCTAATTTTCCTTCCGACACATGGAGATCTTTGGCAAGTGACCTCATGGATGTTCTGGGATTGTCATCGATGGTTTGCTGCACTTGCTGAATAAATTCAGGTGTTTTGATGATGTCAAAGCGTGAGGCATGCTTTTTACGCTTTGCTACTGGTGCAACATTGCTATCTTCGGTCTCCAACTTCTTTCGCACTTGTGGACCAATGATCTTGCGACCTTTAGAAATCGTGATATCTCTAACGGAAACGGAAAGGACATACAATTTACTATAGTGCAGCAGTAGCCAAACGAAGGTGTGCCCTCAAATACCTTAGCATCCTGTACATTAAAAGTACAATGTTATACGAGAGTTACGAAAACTTCCGATTGTGTTAGGGCGAAATGGTCTTGTAGGAGGATTGAGCGCCCGACAACCCTCATGCACAAATTCTTCGTGCAGCTACACTGTTAATGTCTGGACTGGAATTGTGTATTTGGCCTGCATTTAATGCTTGCTCGTCTGACTGGACTTGATAACCGCATTTTCCTTCAAGGTGGATTTCTAGAGCTTATGGAGGCGGTTTTATTGATGGTTTCATTCATAGGAATACTTTCCCATTTCACCCGTGAGGTACGTGAGTAATAGATTTGCAAGCAAATGGCTCGGTCCTACAAATCCCATTAAATGATCAAGGTCACCTCAGAGCTTTGACTTCTTTCTGTGGGGCCATATGACATATGTGGTATACATAGTTACCTTTTTAGTTCATGTAAAATTTCGCGTGGAGGCGCCACCAGTTCGAGAGTGTGCAAGTCCACATTTAAAAAACTGAAACAATTTTAATAGGTAACTTGCATATTTTATTAACTAAAACTGAAAGAGTAGCTAGTGCAAGCATTAAGTTATATCTCCATTTTTTTTTCATTAAATACTGCAATCCGTAGATAAAAGAAATATATATGCTTAAAAGTAAATAATAAAAACCAATTAATAAATAATAAAAAATATCTTTTAATAATAAAACCAAGTTGTGGAGAAATTTTTCTTTCAGTAGGCATTCCATTAACGAAGTAGCAAACTTTTATCTAGAAATTGTGAATTTTCTGAGGTGCTTATTCAAAACATTAAAACAGATTTTGATCGTTTAATTTTCAAAAAGACGTTAAGTGTACTTCGTCAGTCAGGAAAAAAAAAAAAAAGGCCCCGGAATCTGGTTTTTTTTTCTATTTAATTTGGATAACTAGGGTCTTCTGCTTTCGGTAAAATTTAAAATTTACGATTACTCCTTTACAAACTCACCACCGTTTATAGTTTCAAACCATGCACACACATACATTGCTGAGGCGTAACGGTAACTTGTCTATATGAAACCCAGTCGAGTCACTTTGTGGGACGCTTGGCAGCTGCTGCAGCGGAAGTTTGAGTGTGTCCGCAAACTTTAAACACGTCAATCGTTCAATGTTTAAGCAATATATCTAAGACCTGCACTAAGACTGTATTGGTTGTCATTTTGAGCAGATTCTGTAATTTAAGCCTAAGATTCTCTGGTGAAATGGACACAATGTCCCCTTACAATCAATGTGCCGTGGCTGGCCGCGAGTCATTTTCGACTATGGGTTTATTGAAGAACAGTATTCATCTTTATTCTTTCTACCACTGAGAAGTTTGGGCATGGAGTTCTGGGATACCTTATAGGGTATCAGTTTTGGCCACATGGCAAAATACTTAATATTAACTCAACCACAAACAGAATCAAATTCCAACAGCTGTCTGTGTTCGTGATTGGCTTAATATTCAGCGTTTTTGCTTTTTCCTTTTAAACGAATGTGCATGCGACTACAGAGTTTACATCTAATGTTTGCATTTCTGTGGGTGATCCTATTTTTAAAATTTCTGAATAAATAATTTCTTCAATAGAATTAAGTGAATTTTAAGTTACGGATAATGTCACTTTCTTAAATCTAAAAATTATACTTTTTTCTTTTAACTCGGGCCATAAAAGTAATATTTAAATCTTATTTTATTTTAAATTTTAGACATCATTCATCCTGTAATTAAACATGAATCATCATCATCATCCCACATGACAAGAAAAAGCTGTGGATGTCGTTTACGAGCTGGAAGCAGTAGACAAGGAAACTCCGGTGGTCGTCCTCCTAATCAAAATGCGAAATCTCAATCGCCACAACGTTCCACTACACCTGCCAGATCCAATACGCCAGGATCATCAAAAACGCCTGCTGGGGCAGCGGCCAAGGCGAAGGCTGGTGCAGGGGAGGGCAGAGCCTCCCCTGCAGGAAGGCCTACAAGGGCTACTGCGCCCGCCAGGCCGAGAGGAGATGGAATCAGTCCAACAGGTACGCTGAGAGAGGCAGCTACGAGAGCTGCTCCTCAAGCGCAGCGCCCACAGGCTAAAGGTGCTACAGCCGCGGCATCTCCATCGAGAAAGACGACAGCAGTACCAGCCACCAGAGGCATCACCCCAGAGCGTCTAGCTCCGAGAGCATCACCCCAGAGCGCAGGTACTCCTACATCATTTGTATCTCCATCGAGCTCTAAATCTGCTCAGAACGCCTTGAAAAACGTGCCCAGAGCGTATGCAGCGCCGAAGAAAGTAATCGCTAGTCCCCTGCCAAATCGTGCAGGAACACAACAAAGGGTTTCTGCTACCAAAACGCCTATAGCTGCTGCTGCTGTCAGGAAAAATGCCTCTCCTGTTAGATCGCCGCTTCCGTCAAAGACAAGCGCTACAAAACCCACTGCAAAGCCAGTTTCTTCAACAGCTAGGCCAGTTTCTTCAACAGCAAGACCAGCTTCTTCAGGCGTAAGACCAGCTTCTTCAGGCGCAAGACCAGCAGCGTCAACAGCCAGGCCAGCTTCTTCAACAGCCAGACCAGCTTCTTCACCAGCAAGGCAGCCATCAAAGACGACACCAACCGTTAAGCAAAATGTGCTGCCTGCAAGAGGTTCTCCAGTGAAGGCGGTGGCGATCAATAAACCAACCATTACGGCTAGACCTGTTGTTCGAAGTCAGCCTACCAGCAGATCATCGGTCCAACCCATTCCATCTGACGTTGCAAGAACGGAAAGCCCAACAAAAGCAATGGCAGGTAATAGAAGACTGGCAATGTCGACCACATCAGCATCACCACGTCCAGGAGGACTACAGCAAATGAGTAATATAGTGGTGAAGACAAGTAAATTAGTTGCATCTCAACGTTCGAACAGATCGCTTCAAATAAATGCGAGGAATATGGGCTCTGCACAGGACGCTAGACGAGCCCCTTATGACCAATATTATGCTCAGCAGTCGGTTCGCATGCAACAATCAACATATTCTCAGCAGTTGTCTAATTCCTCCAAAAGGACAAGCTATACGAATCAAGCTATAAATTTCTCAAATTATTATCAACCCTATTACGATGAACGTTATGGGTGGATGTGGGGCATCAATCCCAATTATAACGCGCAGCAATATAACAATGCCGGCATGTGGTCTCAAGGAGCGTATCAAATGAAAGATCAACAAGCGAACCAACAAACGACTCAACCAGCAAATCAACAAATGAGTTATCCTGGTATGATGCAGATGCAAGGAATGTGGGATCCAAAGGTTATGGCAGCTTATAATGAGCAGTGGAGAAAAATGAGTGCAACCCAAGGGCAACAAAATCTTGCCCAAGCTCAAATTCCTGCTCCATCTACTCCTGCAGGTAAACCTTCCGCGGATGATGCAAAGAAGGCAGATCAAGTGAGTTATGCAGGTATGTGGGATCCAAGAGCTGTAGCAGCTTATAACGAAGAATGGATGAAATTGAATGCTGCTCAGCAGAAAGAAACTCTTGCACAGATGCCTACAGCCGAGTTAGATGGCACGGGTAAAACGGTTCCAGAAAAAATTCAGGAAGCAACTGAATTAAGTAGTAAAGATAAAGCTATCTCCGAAGAATCTCAGAAAGCAGTAGATGAAGTTCAATTGACTGAGGTTAGCGAAACATCAAGTTTAAGCAACCAAGATTCTCAAAAGGACACTATAGCTGTTTCAGAAGTTTCAGTAAAAATAACAGATGAAGGTCCACCGCTTCCATCTGAAAAAAGTGCCGAAAAGGAAATATCACCCAATGAGCCAGTTATTACTGAGGACTTGAGTGTAGAAGCTCTAAAGCCAGTTATTACTGAGGACTTGAGTGTAGAAGCTCTAAAGCCAGTTATTACTGAGGACTTGAGTGTAGAAGTTTTAAAGCCGGTTATTACTGAGGACTTGAGTGTAAAAGTATCAAAGCCGGTTATTACTAAGGACTTGAGTGGACGCAGCAGTTCGCCTTCGGTGGGAAGAGTAGAAGAAAAGGAGAGTATAGAGCGAGAGCAGTCTAGTGCTTCTGAAGGAAATCTGACTTCAGATTCCGGATCCGAGGATTTTATGATGAATAGCCTTCATAAAAAGAATCAGCCAAGCGATCCCAGTTTGCAGAGTAAGGTGACAGTAATCCAACAGATCAGAAAAGAGATTTCCCAACCATCATCTGGAACAGTTTATGCTGAAAGCGTGAAGATCAAAGACTATCGAAATGGATTGTCATGGGCCACGTCTTATTCGGAGGAACGCTTTATGTTGGAGACGAACAATTCGATCGCGGAAGCTCCGGAAGTTAAAAAGACTTCACTTTCTCAAGTGAGTTCAGAAGTGAAACAAGAAAGTCCTGTTCAACATGAAAGAATATTTGCTACTAACACTCCATCATCCACCCACTCTTTAGCAATAAAAACGGTAACCGAAAGCATGTCAAAGGAATTGCAGAAAGCGAAAATGCTATCCAGCTTATCCGTGGGTTCAAAGCAGCTTCCAGAAGAAAAACTGCCACTCATGAGCGTTGATGAAAATAGTAAGTTTTACGATCATACAGAGGAGTCTTCAAAAGAGCAGCTGTATTCAAATTCATCATCGAAGCTAAGTGAAATTGATAAATCCCCATCAAAAATATCCCGAGAAAGCGAACAAGATATCTTTCAGAGCATTCGTAAAGAGGAGATTGAATTAACCGAACAAAAGAAACCCAGTAAAGAAACAAATGGGATGGTTGCTGGCGATGTTGAAGCAAATTTAAATCTGTTAATGTTTCCGCAAGGTAAACCCAATGTACTGGAAAAAGAAAGATCTTATAATGCGGAAGAAGATCAACGGACCTTTGGCTATACACCTGAAAAGGCCATCGTCAGTGAAGAAAGTGAGAAGATGAAATCACCAACCCAAAGTAGCATTTGCACTATCGAGGAAATCATAAGCAGCCGACCAAAACAAACCACTGCTGCGCCTGTGTCGGATCAATTTGTTCATACTAAAATATGGACGACCCCAGAAGTCGAATCCGCCACGGAGAAGTCGAAGGAATATCCTTTTTTAGGGCAGTTTGCAGAAAGCAAGAATGCAAAAACTGGTAGCAAACCAGTTCCTGATGGCAATCTGATTCTTGATAGCAAACCAATTCTCGATCAGGATGTTTCAACGCAGTTGTCGCTGACTATGGCAGAAGAAGATATGAGATCAAGCACTCCGCGTATGACTGGTTTGTCTGAACGCATTCAGCCAGAAGTTTCCAGCTCGGCATCTAAAACTTATACTGAAAACGATAATTTCAAAGGTTTTATGCTTCTGCAACCTAGCGAAAGCAATAAGCCAGAAACGAGAGAAGACGAGACTATTTCAAAGGAGTTCCCGCCATTTCAAGAAGCGATTCCCAACGGTCCATACGCTCTGCCTGTAACTCCTAATAAAGAAATGCCATACTCTCATCATCAATTGCAAATGTTACAGCAACAATTTGTTAAAGATCAACAACAACAACCACCGTCTTCAACTCTAATGCCTGAGGACAGAAGGAGTCAACAACACATTCAAGCTAAGTCGTCCTTGACAGTTTCATCATCTGATCAAATGAAATCCGATACAGGAGAAACGGCAGGACAACACGCACAAACGGCTCAACAGTCGACATTAGCTTCAGACATTATTACCCAGATGATGCAATCAGAAGCAAACCAAGGCGTCGCCGAGAACAGGCCATTGAAAGTAGTTCTTGATAATATCGACGAAATCGCTAATACCACGAACGCCACCAGTGCATATGACCCTGCAGATGGTTCTCCAGACTTGACTTCAGAACAGTTTAATGTTACACCGCCTTCTCGTACTTTACCAGAGGAACTGAAACAACGTGTCGATTTTACGGAGAGCGAGCGAAATTTTACAGAGCGCTTGAATGCCATCTCCGATTTAGTCGAGTCTTACAAAAATTCCACCGGAGTCAGCGATTCAATTTTACACGAGACAAATGCTCTTGCGTCATCGCGGTCGCCGTTAGTTGGAAATTCTATGGGTGCTACGCAGTTCACAATGACAAGAGGCACGGTTGCAGAAACTCCTCGTGTTCCTCCTCCTCCTGCAGAACAGTTGCCAAGAGCAGCTTATTTAGTCCCATTACCGAATTTGAGCACTTCTGCTACTGGCTACCGTGAATTAGGACTGGCAACAAATGATGGCGCATTACCTTCTGTGACCTGTTCGTCAAGCATGTCAGCTACTACCACGAGTCCAAGAGTTTCGGTTGTTAATAACCCACCAGAAACGGTCTCTGCTGTTTCGACACCTATCTCGTCCACAAGGGAAGATACACCTACTTTGTTTTCAAAGAAATTCTTAAGTGTTCACAACACTGTAGAAGCGCAGAGATTCATGTTCATTAGTTCTCCTAGTTCTGAAATAGTGCTTGACGATCCGGATAGTATGGGCACCAGCGGCGAGACATCTGCTGACGCAGATTCGAGCGATAACGTTGTGATGTCGAGCGATTCGATGAGCAAAACCCCTTCTCAAAATATGGTATTTGGTAATTTGAAGACGTTTAAACTAAACTTTCTATCCAGTGAAGATGAATCTGAAAATAAAAATAAAATCGAAGCTGTATCCAAAGTGGACACTAAGGAACCGGAACCAGAGAAAGAAGTGGCACCATCGGAAACTTCCCAGGAAAAAACCGAGGAAGGCGAGATGCTGATACTATCTTTGAGCTCACAAGAAGGGAATGGTGCACCAGAAACGATGAAATCGGAAGAACAACGAGATCTTTTTGAGAATGGAACCATTTGCTTCGCACCAGTGACTACAATGCCAGTGGCTCCTTATGGTGATGGTCTGCGAAGAGGTAATCCACCTACAGGGACGCGGAAAGCATCTTCTGTAGTGGATTTAGATGAGGATGAAGATGTTGATCAAGAGGATGGACTGCGAACATCTGCTCCTGCACTTCAAGACACTGTGCAGCCAACAGGAAAAAACTTTATACCAGATTTAACCGAGAGAGCACCTACTGAAAAAGTTTCATCCTCAGGAGCTCCTCAAAGCCTTACCAATTTGTCAAAAGAGAGCACTTCAAATGATGTTATAGTAGCAGTAGAAGCTGTTTATAAAACTGTCCCTGCGAAGCAGAGTGATGATAAAAGCGTTAGGAAAGTATTATCGAAGACGCTCGAAAAACCCCAAGAAGAAAATTTGACTGAAAGAAGCCGGGATTCTTTGAAAGTGGAAGCAAATGAAACTTTGCCGAAAACGGATGGCGAATCAGTGGGCGTCATCAAAGATGAGGTGGCACATGATAAACAGGAAATGAAAACTGACATCGATGAAACGAGTGACAGTAGCAAAAGAAAATACACGGCAGAAATTGTAGGCCATCGTTTTCATGTCACGGCTACCGATCCAAAAATACAGCAGAGTCTAAGAGGTGCTAGCAGACCAGGCAATACGAAAACGGTACCTTTGAATGATAGCTTTCATTCCTTGAGTTTTGAAAACACTATGAAAGATTCACTACACAGTTTGGATCGAATGTCAAACAAGTCGAGAGAAAGTCAAAAGAAGGAAACCGCTTCCATTTCAGAAGCTCAACCAGTTGGTGTGAGAGTTAAGAGTAGCGCTAGTTACACTGTGGTAAAAGCGTCTGCAGAAAATCTCCCAGATATAGAGCCTTTTGCAAAATCAGTGCCAACTACAGCGAAATCGAGTAGCAAAATAAAATCGATTGCTCCCAATCGGCCTACTGAAGAAAGCAAGGACACTAGTGACACGTGTAATGAAAACGAACAGAATAACGTAATCGTGATGAGAATGATTGGTTCAGACGTTCAGTTGTCCTCTCAGAGTAGCGAAGAAGATGCAAGAGCTCAAGTTCCATCTTTGAACCCATCATTTGAGCCCGAAGTCGCTTTGAACCAATCATTACCGTTGAAGATAATGCTCACAGTTTCTGGGAGATACATCGATATGTCTAACCTAGAAGAGGAAACTCCTACCCTGGAGGAAGAATTCCCGCCCCCCACATTGGATATAGGAGACTGGTTAGCGCGTCTTCCATCCCCTCCGGTAGACACGCTTATGACGGATGAGGAATCGGAGACTGCCAGAAATCCCACAGAGCCTACTGGAAAGACAGAAAGTAAAGAAAGTGCAGAATACTGGGAGAAACTTCTCTCTGGAGCAGTTCATCTTTCTCTTGGAGTGGGCATGCCAGTAAGCCGAACATCTGCAGAACTAAAGCCTGAAAAAAAGGAGATGAGCGGAAGTTCTTTGTCTGAAACAGAGTACAATCAACCGAACCTGAAGAAGCATGATTCAAGCAGAGAGAGTTATTCGCCTTACACATTGTCTCTGGCTAATATCTTTAGTGTGCATGCTGCTCAGCGAGTAAACTCGGACCTTAGCAATGAAACCGTAGATGTAGCACACAGCTTAGAGGTTGACGAAAGAGAAAGCTCGCACATCAAAATGCAGAAGACAGAAAGCCATATGTCTGAAACCTCGCCTTATTCGTTGCTAGTGGAAAGACCTTCCTTGTACATGATGGCCAGTGTGGAAAGAATGAATTCCGACCTCGCGAATATTGAACAAGTGGGCGTATCCTCTAGCGTGGATGAAATATTGAGTGAATCTGACATGAGTGCTTTGTATCTCCTGTCAAGTATTCAAAGAGCAAATTCTGACCTCTCGAGCACTGGATTAATTGAGTTTCCCCCAAGGCAACTACAAGGATTGCAGAGTTCTTCAGAAATGAATGCTGTGTACATAATGCCTATGATGCAAAGAGTAAACTCCGATCTCGTAGAGATTGAGCAAATGGATCGTTCTACGAGTAAAGACAAAGAACCAAAGAGCCCTTCAGACATGAGCGTGTTGTATACAGACTCTATTATGCAAAGAGTAAATTCCGATGTCTTAGAGAGCAAGCTAATGGATCGTTCCACAAGTGACGATAGAGGATTAAAAAGATCTTCAGACATGAGCGCATTGTACGTAGATCCCAGTATGCAAAGAGCAAATTCCAATATCTTGGAGACCAGGCTAAGAGATCGTTCCGCAATTGACAACAGAGGATTGAAGAGACCTTCAGACTTGAGCGCATTGTACATAGACCCCAGTATGCAAAAAGTAAAGTTTGAGGCCTCAAAGAGCAAGCAAATGGTTAGTTCTTCAAATGAAGGCAAAAGTTTAAAGAGATCTTCAGAAATGAGTGCGCTGTATAGAGATCCCAGTATGCAAAGAGTAAACTCCGATCTCGTAGAGATTCAGGAAACGGATCGTTCTGCAAATGAAGACGGAGGATTAAAGCGACCTTCAGATATGAGCGCTTTGTATACAGACCCCAGTATGCAAAGAGTAAACTCCGATCTCGTAGAGGTTGAGCGAATGGATCATTCTACAAGTGAAGACAAAGGATTAACGAGACCTTCAGAGTCGAATGCCTTGTACATAGATCCCAGTATGCAAAGGGTAAATTCCGATGCCTTAGAGATTGAGCAAATGGATCGTTCTACAAGTGAAGACAAAGGATTAACGAGACCTTCAGAGTCGAATGCCTTGTACATAGATCCCAGTATGCAAAGGGTAAATTCCGATGCCTTAGAGATTGAGCAAATAGATCGTTCTACAAGTGAAGACAGAGGATTAAAGAGGCCTTCGCACATGAGCGCTTTGTACATAGACCCCAGTCTGCAACGAGTAAATTCCGACGCCTTAGAGATTGAGCAAATAGATCGTTCTACAAGTGAAGACAAAGGATTAAAGAGACCTTCAGGCATGAGCGCCAATATGCAAAGAGTAAGTTCCGATGCCTCAAAGACCAAGGAAATGATTAGTTCTACCGATGAATACAAAGGATTAGAGAGCCCTTCAGACATGAGCGTTTTGTATACAGACCTCAGTATGCAAAGAGTAAACTCCGATCTCGTAGAGATTCAGCAAACGGATCGCTCTTTAAGCGAAGATAGAGGACTGAAGAGACCTTCAGATATGAACGCGATGTATATGAATTACAACATGCAAAGAGTAAGTTCTCATCTTTCAGAGAGCGGAGCGCCGAATTTCTTTGCGCAACAAGATCAGGTATTAAAAACTCCTTCAGAGATGAGCGCTATGTATCGAATGCCAAGCACGCAAAGAGTGAATTCCGATCTTTCCAGTACTGGACCAGTAATTGTGCGCCCAAGTCAGGATCGAGAATTAAAAACTTCTTCAAATGTGAGCGCTCGAAAGGAAATAGTGAGTGCAGCGAATTTGTCTATGCACAACGTTTGCGAATCTGACACGGTTTCTGCTGAAACGTTTGGCGAAGAGGGTCGTCTTTCTAAATTACTGAATGAATCATCGGAAAGAGAAGGAAGCTATTTGCCATTTAATCCTGTTTTTAATCCACTAACTGCCTATGAAGTGAGAGCACAAGAATCTCCAGTTTTAATAAAACCCGAACCTGCTACACTTCCTGGGCTCGCTTCCTTCATCCGAGAACTAGGGAACGAACGGGCTCAACAATCACCAGATGTTACAACTCAACCATACCCTTTGTATCCTTTGCTGGATCCGAATTATATCAATGAACAGGCGCTTGGATATAACCCACAGTACGTAACTGTGGGAATTACGGGTAACGAAGAATCGGCTACTATTATAACTTCAATTATGGGACCAGAAGAGTTGCCGACGTTAATCCAGTATGAACCTCCAGTTATCGAAACCATTTCTCCCATTTTAGTTGACGTGCAAAATCCATCTTCTGATCTAACACCCATGATAAAAGAAGAAGATATTAAACGAGCATTAGAGCTAGAAAAGAAGAATGAAAAGAATATAATGAATGACATATATATACAAAGTATAGAAGATGCTGCTAACATGGTTGCTGCTTCAGCCGATTTAAACAAAGAACAAGCTTATCCAAAGAATGTCGTCCCGACAGGCGCTTTCCTTACACACTCGCCTCCACAGGGACTGCAGCACCCGATGTCAGATTTAATCCACCCCCGCCATCCGCAACCAATAACTACACCGATAACTTTTTCCGAGAATTATATGCAGTCTGCCGACACACAAAAAGCGAAACTAAATTTCCATAAGACAACGTCGCTGCAAGAGCAATATCTTTCCTCCTTGATGAATCAACAGAGTTTACGCAGAAGCAAGGAAGAAGTAGTTCCGAAGGAAACTCTAACAACGGTAACAGAGAAATGGACCTCTGTTCAAGAAGTAGGACAATATCCGGCTGATAATTTAACAGAAATTCTGACGGAAACTGAGCAAGAAAAGGTGGATACAGCTTCAGTGAATTCTTCGGTCGAAACGCATGGAGCAAGGGAGAATATTTCATCTGGTATTTCGGTCCCGACGATTATCAATTCGGTAAGCGATCGATATAATCTCTCAGCTGCCCCGAGTGAGAACATAGCAGTTAACAGACTATCGAGAAACATCTCTCCAGTGACAATTTCTAGTCAGCTACAACCATGGCTAAATATTGGGTCCATCTTGGATAATAATATAATTTATTTTGAAGACGATAAGAAATCTGTTGAAAGCATTGGCTCCATGTATACAGAAGAAGTTTCACACGAGGATACAAGTTTGTCTACGGAAATGATTTCCTCGAGAAAAACAGATTTTCTAGCGAGCATGGGTTCCCTGTTCCTACAAGAACCTTCACAATCTGCAAATGCTACACAAGATGTAGACATGTCCTCAGAATTATCGAAAAAATCGGATTTGCTCGAGAGCAAGGGTTCCCTATTCAGAAAAGAACCTTCACAAACTAGAGAGGATATAGGTATACCCAGAGAAGCAATTTCCTCAGAAATTTCGAAAAAAGATTTGCTGGAGGGCAGGGATTCCATAATTACGAAAGAACATTCACAAACTGCCAACGCTACAGAAGATGCAGGTGTTTCCAGAGAATCGGTTTCCTCAAAAATGTCGAGGAAAGAAGAATTGCCAGAGAGCAGGGATTCCTCGTTTATAAAAGAACCTTCACTAACTACTAAAGCTCTAGAGGAAATAGGAGTTTCCAGAGAATCAGTTCCTTCAAAAGTTTCGATGAAAGACTTGCCAGAGAGCTGGGATTCCTTATTTACAAATCAACCTTCACTAACTGCTAATGCTATAAAGGATGCAGGAGTTTCCAGAGAAACAATTTCTTCAGAAATTTCAACAAAAGCAGAGTCGTTGGAGAGCAAGGGTTCTCTGTTTACACAAGGACCTTCACAAACCGCTGAAGCAACTTTTGATAAAGGTGTGTCCAGAGAATCCTCAGAAATTTCGAGGAAAACGGATTCGCTAGAGAGCAGGGGTTCCCTATTTGGAAAAGAACCTTCACAAACTGCTAAGGTTACTTTTGACAAAGGTGTGTCCAGAGAACCCTCAGAAATTTCGACGAAAACGGAATCGCTAGAGAGCAGGGGATCCCTATTTACAAAAGAAGCCTCACAAACTGCCAATGTTATATATGAAAGAGATGTACCCAAAGAATCACTTTCCTCAGAAATTTCGACGAAAGGAGATGGGCTAGAGAGCAGGGATTCTCTGTTCATAAAAGAACCTTCACACATTGGTCATGTTACTTTTGATAAAGGTGTGTCCAGAGAACCCTCAGAAATTTCGACGAAAACTGAATCGCTAGAGAGCAGGGGTTCCCTATTTACAAAAGAAGCTTCGCAAACTGCTAATGTTACTTATGATAAAGGTGTACCCAAAGAATCGTTTTCCACAGAAATTTCGACGAAAGAAGATAGGTTGGAGAGTAGGGATTCTCTATTTATAAAAGAACCTTCACAGACTGCTACTGTTGCATATGAAAAAGGTGTGCCCAGAGAATCTGTTTCCTCAGACATTTCGACGACAGGAGATTGGCTGGGGAGCAAGGATTCTCTATTTATGAAAGAACCTTCACAAACTGCTAATGTTGCTTATGATAAAGATGTACCCAAAGAATCGCTTTCCTCAGAAATTTCGATGACAGGAGATTGGCTAGAGAGCAGGGATTCTCTATTTTTAAAAGAACCTTCGCAAGCTGCTAATGTTGCTTATGATAAAGATGTACCCAAAGAATCGCTTTCCTCAGAAATTTCGACGAGAGAAGATTCCCTAGAGAGTAGGGATTCTCTATTTATAAAAGAACCTACGCAGACTGCTAGCATCACATATGAAAAAGGTGTGCCCAGAGAATCTCTTTCCTCAGAAATTTCGACGAAAGGAGATTGGCTGGAGAGCAAGGATTCTCTATTTTTAAAAGAACCTTCACAGATTGCTAGTGTTACATATGAAAAAGATGTGCCCAGAGAATCGGTTTCCTCAGAAATTTCGAGAAAAGAATTGCTGGCAACCAGAGATTCCTCGTTTGCAACAGTACCTTCAGAAATTGCTAAAACAAGCGATGTTCTGGAAATTTCCAAAAAAACTAATTTACCAGAGATTGCATTGAGTGTAGACGTCTTTCTAGATAAGCTGCAGAGTTTCGAAACCTTTAGTAGTCCTAAGCGTTCGCAGTGTTCTTTAGCTGATACAGTTTCGACAATTTCCTTGGGAGTGGATCAGACTGGAGATTACTATACACCAAACTCCATATTCGACGTTGACTTTTCTTATCCCGAGGATACAATATTTGTTAATAAAGTTGATGCAACTGAAGTCACTGACATGGACACTAGCAAGACTGAAGCTGTGAACAATTCTGATGGAATCCTACCATCTGTTGCAGCGGAAAATTTGGAACTGGATAAAATTTCGAAAAAAGGCGATAGTGATACTAGTGAGAGTATTGTTTCAACAGTTCAAGACACAAGCATAACACAGAGCTCGGAATCTGTAGTCTTATCTAAGTCTCAAGCAGATGAAACCCAAGCACGTAGTGTGGCTTCTCTTCCTCTCGATACGGTAGAACATGAAAAGCCTCCTGTAGTTATTAGTGAAGAATCGGGAGAGATAGTTTGTGAAGAAGCAGTGACTAATTCAAATATCGAATTAACTTCGGCTCCTCCGGCCATTGATCTTAATGTTGTCAAAGAACGTGGTTCTGTTGAAAACATTACACGTTTCGATACTGGTGTGATAAAAACGGAAGTGATCGTGTCATCGGAGAGTGACATAGAATATATTCCATCGGAAAGTGGAGAAGCAGTAGGCGTTGAAGGACCGCCGATGGATAAAATTAACTTTTTTAATAGATTGAATTTGGTTAAATCCAAACTAATGTCATCTGAAGGAGTTGTTTTGCAAATGTCGCCTATTAATGTCGTTATGGAAGAAAAGTCATCTAGTGGCGATTCCGGTGCCAGCAGTCCTTGTTCAAGTGAAGAATCTAACGTCACGAGCGCAGTTTCTATTGAAACTCCATCCAGCGAAGAAGTTGTATCAGAGAAAAGTGCGAAGTCATTGGATGAAATGAAGAAGAAAGCGATAGAACCAAGTGTACCGACTGTGATTTCCTCTGCATCCGAAGAGAAAGAAGCTGTGAAGACATCAAGTACCGAAGTACCTAAAGACACGGACAAAGCTAAATCTCTGTTGTCTGTAAAAGTTGGTGAAGTACCTGCGGAATTAAGTGAGGATGCGCTTAAGAAAAGTGATCTGAGCAGCACTCAAATGGTTGCAAACGAACAAGAACAGGCTGGTGAAAGATTAGATGATGGCCGAGGTATGATAGAAGTGTCTTCTCTGCTTTATGAATTAGTTTCTAAAATAATTGTCAACCAAGAAGAGCGTGAGAAAGAAGCCCTGAAAGTTAGCGTTCGTAAACAATTACATCAAGATCTTTCTAGGTCTGAGGTTGATGCGGTGATCAGTGGCCAACAGCCTGACTTAGTCAAAACCCAAGAAAATCAAACTACGGGTAGTCTTATTAAGGACGTGCAAGTTGTTGACATTTCAGTGGACCAGGAAGAGCTCGACGTGAAAGAATATGTGGAAGAAGTTGATAGTGAAAAGGATGCAAGCCTAAAGGTGAAGGAAAGTGTGAAAGAAATTCCTAGCACTGAAAAGGATGAAATTTTGGAGTTTGAGGTGTATGTGAAAGAAGAAACGTTCAAAGATAAAGTTGTAAGCCTGGAGGAAGAGTATGTGAAAGAAGAAATTTCTAAAAGTAAAAAGGATATAAGGATGGAAGTGAAGGAGCATGTAAAAGAAGAAATTCCTAAAAGTGAAAAGGATGTAAGGATTGAAGTGAAGGAGCATGTAGAAGAAGAAATTTCTGAAAGTGGAAAAGATACAAGACCGGATGTGAAGGACCATACGAAAGAAGAAATTTCT
>JAHWFO010020357.1:3144096-3158633 GCA_023313115.1 Rhysida immarginata
GAAGCCCAGAAGGTTGTACCAGAAGCCCAGAAGGTTGTACCAGAAGCACAGAAGGTTGTATCAGAAGCACAGAAGGTTGTATCAGAAGCACAGAAGGTTGTATCAGAAGCACAGAAGGTTGTACCAGAAGCACAGAAGGACAAGAAGGTTGTACCAGAAGCACAGAAGGATAAGAAGGTTGAACCAGAAGCACAGAAGGATAAGAAGGTTGTACCAGAAGCACAGAAAGACAAGAAGGTTTTACCAGAAGCACAGAAAGACAAGAAGGTTGAGCCAGAAGTCGAAAAGGACAAAAAGATTGAATCAAAGGTGGAAAAAGATAAAAAGACTGAACCGAAAACTGAAAAGGACAAAAAGACTGAGCCGATCCCGCTTCCAGAGGAGAAAAAGACGACAGAACCAGTCCGTCTTGCCTCCCCACCTACTAATCTTGAAGTCCCGACCCAGCGTGGTCGACTCTCCCCAAGAGAGCCCATTATCAGTTCTTGGCTGCGATTGAAACTGAACGAAGATGCTCAAGCTTCACGTACAGACAGGGCAAAGCCTCTGGCCAGGATGCCCGACATGATCACTCTTGCCGATCTGGATCTACCGACTACTATTTTCCCGCTCTCATCGGAGATCATCGCTGGCAGCAGGCCGCGTTCAGCCACCGAAGCGACCGAACCACGAGCAACCATCGAGCCACGTGCAACCACGACATCGCCTGTTCCCAGCGCCTCCAGCACCATAAGCTCGGAAGTAGATAGAGGGACGCCTTCAGCGGCAGAACAAACCCCTTCGAAGACGACCCAGAATAAAGTAAGAAAATTGTTTACGAAAGAGCCCATTAGAATTTTAGCATTAGAATCCATGATAACTTGATAATTAATAAGATGCATTTGCTTATTTTAAAGAATGAAGAAACGCGCTTTATTTTTATTAATTTCTTTGTCCAAATTCGGAGAAAGTTGCCAACGAATGCGATTTCGCTGACAGACCGCTAGATTTTTTTTTTAATGTTAAGAGTCTTGAATTCAAAAAGTTAGTCTTGAATATATGAAAATTTATTGAAATTTAACTTATTAGTCTTTCTGAAAAGTTATCTAGCACCAATGACGGGAATCTAATATTTTTAGAAGTAGCAGCTGTCTTCGTCAAAAAGTGATGTTTTGAGCCTTTTATAATTGAATGACTTTAAAAGTGGACTTTATAATTAAGAAGCGCGAGGCTAGATGTTTATCTCGGTCTTCACCCGTAATAATAGCATCACACAAATTAATATAGTTAATGATTATATAATATAGCAGATGAAAAATTATCTCAAAATAAAGGCTCAGGTTCTTTTCTGGTCTGGAGATATAAAGGGTATATTAAATCAAGAGTGATCTGTTGAAGTAATGCTATGTAGATTAATATTTACATCGACATAATTATCCAATAGAAAATCCATCTCGTATTATAGAGGTTGTCAGTTTCCTATAATTATAAGAGAACCTGTAGTGAGGAATTGCTCTATAGAATGACTTTTATTCAAAAGATTGATATAAGCACCCAGTTGGTCAGGTGATTTTTTTCACTTCCAGGCCTTATCTCGTTGTCCTTGTAGCTTCCTAGTATCGGCACATTTTACAAAATAAATTAGTTGACTTGAATAACCTCGTTGGAAATCGAAACCATAGGGAGAACACAAATGATTAGAGAAGTTTTATAATTTTATTGTAGGCGTATTTAAGATATCACGGAACTTTACAAGTACATAGAGCGATTCCCCAAGTTTATTTATGTTACAGGTGCTCGATAAGTGCCCCTTTAGTGATTGTACAGATAACAAGTCTGTAATCGAGTTCATCCCATACAAAAATGAAGCATGTCCCTGTCAATTTGAACCACAGATCGGTGATGCGAGCTCGCAGTTCTGAGAGATCAGCCGGTAATGGCAGCACAAACACCGAATCTTTCACCGAATCATACGAAGAGGAAGCCAAAGAATTAAGTCAGGGGAACCTTGGAGGCCATGATATCTTTTTGGTCATTTCCGATACGGCCGATCCATAAATCTTGCAACTGCAGCACTCTAGCGGCATCAAGCGGAAAAATACATTTGTCAGGCATATAAAAAATAAAAATAAAAACAAAACTTGACGAGTTGCTCTGTATTTGTAAAGTTTCGTTATATATTAAATAACACACAATAAAATCATGAAACCGCTACAATCATTTGTGTTCCCCCTTTACTTTGTGTTTCCTGAAAGAATGCATAGAAAAAGTAACGAAAAGGTTCCTTCCAAACCTCCTTTTGAGATGCGTTTATTTTTATAAAAAATCGATGTCAATCATTTAAATTCATATTTTAGGTAGATTCTAATTCTAATATAAATCCAATTTCTTCTGCACTTCATACAGGATGTCCCAAAAGGTCACAGGTGCTACAGCTAACTTACGTGCTGGTCTGTCAGACCATGACGAACAAGTTTTACATTGGAATTTGTCCGAAAGTCAAACCGTGGAGTGCTACAGCAACGTGACCGACACCCAAAAAAGACCGCAAAAACGTTAACATGAATTTATTAACAAATACAAACTTAAGAATCATGGTTATAGAAAATGTAAAAAATTCCGTCCATCCACCGCAATGCATGCTTCACAACGTCGGCCCATGGAATAACGGACTCGTTCAAATGGTGCGAGACACGTGCCGCCGCTTCCACGATTCTGGCGATGAGGTCAATGGGAGAAGTTACGGGTGTTTCGTATACCAGGGACTTCATGTAACCCCACAAGAAGAAATCCAGGGGAGTGAGGTAAGGGGATCTCGCTTTCCGCTCTCTAATACGCCTGTGAAGATCGCCTTCTAGCGGTGGCTGGTCAAGTTTTCGGACACAACTTCCTATATAAAACTTATTCGTCATGGGCTGACAGACCAGCACGTAAAGTTTGTAAACTACCTTTTGAGACACGCTTTATATGTTATTATAAAACTTTACCGAATTGTTAAAAACCGACCGAAAATTATTTAAAATGCTGAAAAAGCATTCGAACAGCACAGGGTTTGCAGAAATGCTATAAAGCACTTCAGCGATCTACTGGATCTCTGCAACGCGAGAAACGTTCATGAAGAAATTAAATTCCGTAAAACAACGGGATCTTACGGATTAAGGGAAATATGAAATGGTATCTATTTCCCGTTAGAGTGAGCATTTCTATACAGGGTGTAATTTAGAAGTTGAACGCAACTTGGAGGAACGTTTCCTAAGGACAAACTTAAGACGAAAATTTTCTCTTTAGTTTTTTTTTAATAGACGGTATACATTTCGAGAAAAATTACTTTGATGCATTTCGAGAAAAAGTTAAAGATGCATAGGCTAATAACTCCGCTTCTATGCCACCTAGCTCCACGGCTTACGGGGAGTTAATCGTTAAAATTTATGTGCATGTACGTCCATAAGTTTCAGAGATAGGTGCTCGATGTGGGACTTAATTTGTATCCGGCAGTACGGTATTGTGAAACATTTTGGATTAATTTGAACTAAAATTTCCTTGTCATTAATTTAATTAATACAGTTCGTGTACGTATTTATTTTTTTCCTTTTAACAAATTAAGCGTAAGGACTAGAATCTAATAAACGTTATTGAAATGGGAACTAATGGAATATTATTTTTCTTTCCTAGAACCCGAAAGACAAGAAGCGCCATCCTTGGTTCAGATGGTTGTAATCGGAGTTTTGACTGAAAGAAATGGGGAGATCTTCATACTAATTAAAAAAACAAATAAAAAAAGTCAATGAGGTTTAGCGCTCGCGTTAAAAAATGAGGGAGGGAAGGAAACGTTTTCCCTGAACTTCATTTTGCGCTTCGGGCTTATTTTTTTTTCCCGAAGCCTTTCAAAATTACTAACCTCGAAGAAGTTGAAATTTCAAAACTTCGCCTTTCTATAAACGGAGTTGCTGCTAGTTATGTCAACGAATTTAGAAGATAGTTCTCATAATAGTGTAAATGAGAAAAACGCTTCAAGAAATCCGGAAAAAAAGTGCAAGATCAAGTTAAAGATTAAAAAACCCTGTACAATGGATAATCGTGGATAAGGAAGAAATGGCATTAAAGAATAAAAAAACAGGTAAGGAAAGCTTTAATCTTAAAAATTTGCTTCAGATATTTTACGAGTATTTTTGAATAACCTAAATCTAATAATTCTTCTAACCATTTTGTTGTAATCAAATTGACGTTTATATGCACAGTAATAACCGACAATTACCTACATATTGTAAGGTTGTTTATCTTAGAGGTGAATTCATAATTGATGTAACTGATGCTCAATGAAATTCACAATTTTATTCCTGTTGTTGGAAGATAATTGCAGCTTCCTCGTCTTTAATGACATCTCATTTACAATATTTAGCTTAGATGATTGATGAAGCCTGACCAGTCCATGAGCATAGTCAGGGTTTATGTTGGGGGGGGGGGGGGGGCGGGGAAGTCGAATACATAAGGTAAGAACATTACGTGTCAACGATGCACCAAATACTAACTCCATCTTTGCAGAATAAAGTCAATACCAATACTCCAAATTTTTCCCGTGTACCATCTTATTTCTACTAATAATCAAGTATTTTGTATACAAGTTTACTTGATTTATGGAGGGGCAATTGGTGCCAGTCCTTTGGCTACGCCCATGGACCATCCATAAATCTAGCCTATCAGTGATTGATGCAATTTCATAGAGGTACCAATGTGCCTATCTCTCATGAACTATAAAAGACAAATTGTTGATGGCAACGTAATTGTATAATTAGTTTGAATTTAGAGCAGCAATGAGAAACAAAAAAACTTTTAATTTATCGAAATATGATCCATCGCCAGAAATAATCTTCTCCCACTGTCAGGGAAACTGTTCAATTCCTGATTTAAAGAAGTTTTGCTTCGTGAGGAAATGAACTCATGAAGGCAATTTCAACATTATTCCGATTTTGAAAATAACTTTTATGAAGAAAATTTTCTGAGATGGAAAACAAATCATGGTCCGTTGGGGAAAAGCTGTGATAAGTATGGCGGATGTATAAAAGTTTCATATTCTAACGCGTCCAATTTTTGTTTAGTCAATTTTGCTGTATGAGGGCGAAAAGGCCCTTTTCTGTTTACAAGAAAGGTGTTTTTTTGCAAACCTTCTGGTAAAAAGCATAAAGTTGCTGGCAGTATATCTGAGCTGTACTGGTTTTGGCCAGGTTTAAGAAACTCGTAGTCCAGCTACTGACTGCAAACTGTTAGCATAGACTTCTTGGGATCGAGAAAGCGATTTTTTTTGTGTGTGAATTGTCCTGAATATTGAGAATGTCTACTTCATAATTCGATGTAGAAAAGGGTCAGTTTTATTCCGCAATGGAGAAACGTTGCGCTTCGTCTTCGTTCAACTTATGGTCAATTTATGGGACCCCACTTTCCAGCTTCCGCACTTAACAATTTGTTTTAAATGTTCACGAACAGTTGTATGACCAATTCCAAACCCGGATCCAAGTTTTCATGACTTTAGCCAAGAAATTGGCTCATTTTAAGTATTGTAATAATTCCGGGTAAGAAGTTTAATCATAACTGGTTCTTTTAATTTGGATTATTTTTTATAATAAATAAAAGCTAAAATAGCGTAATAATTTTTCCTTCCATTTTTCAATCGAATAATTACCTGTGTTTGGAGACAATCTCCAGTTTATAAATATTATCTAAAATAGCGTGTTTTGTGCAACCATAAAAACGTGATCTTCGCTCTTTTAACAACAGGGGCAGGTTCATGACGTCGTTAGCGTCAAACATCCGTTAGATCTGATAGTCATAAAGGCAAGGGGTTGACTTCGCGTGCATCTCACAATAATAAAATGATTGTCAAGCTTTCATGTCCCCAGTGGCGCAATGGTTATCGCGTTAGCGTTCCGAGCCAAAGGTTCCTGGTTCGAATCCAGGGTATGGAATTTTCTTTCCTAATTTTCATCAATAATAACATGGATGATCTTTAGAAAATAATTAATAACTTTGTAACATTTAATCTAAATCCAGTTGAATGTGATCTCCTTTAACAAGACCAAAAGCAAATAGCCAGAAAGATGCGATGAGGATTAAAGATAGCGAAGAATCGTACATCGATAATAATAGTAGTGATCATGAAACTGGTTCTGGTCTTGATTCTGCTGATACTGAAGTACAAATCCTGATTTATGGTCAATATTGAAAAAAAATTTTGTGCTTCGTCCTTCCCGTTTCAGAAGTTTTATGTGGAAACTAAGTCGGGACTGCGTTCGCATTCAGAAGTACTCTACCTGGTGTAAAACCAATCGATTCTGTTATTGATGGCTTTATGTTAAAGCAGTCATATGCGAAATGCTTATGACAGAGCCTAGTGTGAACAGATAGGGTGAAATTTTTCTGATTGATGTTCATCAACCACTGCTTTTTTAAAACATCTTTTGGAAAAAACCCAAAAAAAACCTTACCTTATCTCCGCCGACTGAAGAACTTTGGCAACCGTATGCACAACAATGAACCATTGTAATTACATGGTTAGTTTTTTGACTGAGCTTCAAAGGATGAAAGATACGATGAAAGCCTATGAGCCTATCAGCGTGTCTGACAAATAAGCCGTCACAGCAGAGGCAGTGTCACAGAAATTTTTGTCGCCTGGTACAAACTATTTCAGTTATACAGGGTGATTCAGTGAATTTCTGACCATTTCACTCGAATGACGTGCATTAGGGATAAACAATTGGAAGAATATGAACGCCATATCGAATTTCTAAATAGTTAGTTTGTATTGCTGCAATGGCGCTGCATGAAAATCGTATTGTTGAAAAATGACGCCCGCTTTATCAACAGAGCAGAAATGCAAGGCTGTGGAATGGTATTTCGAGACAAAATCACCTGTAAGCGTGCAAAGAAAGTTCCGGAAGGAGTAAAAGTGTCGAGACACACCAAGTAGGCAAGCAATCATGGATTTTGTCAAGCAATTTCGTGCCACTATATGTGTTAAAGGCAAGAAAAAAGGCGGGAGCGAAGCTCGTGTTCGAACGGCCGAAGTTGTCGAAAATGTTCGCACAAGGTTGGTCGATTCCCCTACCAAAAAATCTGTCCGCTACCTTAACATGTTGGAAAACTTCTTCATCCCCAAGCTAGGGTTATACCGCTTCGACATCAATGGTTTCAACAGGATGGGGTTAGGCCGCACACCAATAATGAAGTGCTAGACTTTCTCGATCAGAAATTCGGAAATCGTGTCATTTCAAACAGGTTCCCAGATCGATTCGGGGGTGGCTTTCTTTGGCCCCCTACGAGTCCTGACCTAAACCCATGTGATTTTTATAGTGTGTTCACTACAGCACCAAGAACCCTAGACCAGCTGCGACAAAGCATTGTCGACTGCTGCACCCTTGTGGATGCAGAAATCCTGGATAGAGTTATGAACAACTTCACCATTCGGCTGCGAGCAGTTCAAAACGTTCGTGGTGGTCACATTGAGCATATCATCAAGACTTTTCCACGGGAATAAAAACTCCGAACTGCCTAAAATATCATTAATTAATGGGTCAATAAATCATAGTACTGAAATGGTCAGAAATTGACTGAATCACCCTGTAGAAAAGTTATAGTTTTAATAAAAAAAAAAAAAAATATAAAACCAAATACAGATTTTGAATATATGGAGTCTACTTAACAATTTGCCAACGTAAACTTACAACTTTTTGATACTTTAAATTTGGTGTCAATTGCTCTTTAATGTTTGTCTTCGGATTTAAATTTTTTGAACCATCTGTGGGCTTCACGCTCAGAATTGATTTCTTACGCCATGCCTTTGTTTACATTTCTTGCAGCCTCAGCTGCACATTTGCCGAGTTTGAACTCGTAACTAACATAGCCGAATCTGGTCAGTTTTATGCAGCTTCGATCAACAATCGCACAAAAAATTATTCGTCAGAATTGAGCGTACCGTGCTCAAATGCAATTAATATATCCGCATTGCCATCAACACCAATGCATGCCTACAACTTTGCATATTCAAATTTCTTAAAATAAAAAATTAATTTTTCACGTGCTAAACCGACATTACTTCCCACCAACCTGAAATCTTTTGATGAATTCACAGCCTTGTGTTAAATTTTATTTATAGTTATGTTTGCTTTATAATTTCAAAGTAGAATTTCCTCATAGATATAAATATTCGGGAAATATATGTAATTTTATGGAGAACAATACGACACAGGTTATTTGTGTTTTAAAACTCCTGAATTTTAAAGAAAGCCATTGAAATCGACTTGTACCAACACCACCTCGAAAGAAAAAGCCTGTGCACTAAAAATTCGTTGTTACATTATAAAAAGGCATTGTTAATCCTATTTCTACCAATAATAAGCTCTAAATTATGACTCCTTATGATCATGTAACTATGTATGACATTTCAGTGCGCAGACTTTCTAGGAGGTATTGCTTGCCCTCGGTTCAGAGGAAAACTGAGTACTTGCAAGACGATTTATGGGGCAAATGTTGGTAGCATTCGCCCATGCGGTCGTGTATATTCATATAACTTAGATGGAGACTGGTGATATACGAGGGCGTATTGAAAAGTAATGCCTCCATGGCTGTAACTTTTTTATTTGTTAACCGATTTTCAATATTCTTTTTGTATCTTATATTCACATTTGTCCTCTATGTAATGCACTATTCACTTTTTGACATAGTCCCCATCCCTTTCCACGCATTGCGCCAACGCGTGACTAGTTGGGTGAACCCGTCGGAGAGGAATTCCGGAGTTTTTGTCGACACCAGGATTGAATGGCAGCGTTTACCTCGCCGTCAGAACCAACTCATGTCCCTTAAGGGGCTCTTTCTTCTTTGGAAAGCGGTGAAAGTAGCAAGGTGTAAAGTATTTCATCTTTGAACTTCAGTCATTCATCTTTGAACTGTAGGCGCTGCAACGCCTCTTCTGTGTGGCGACTCCTGTGCGAGCGGACGTTATCTTACTCCAGAAGAGGGTCCAAAGCTGCCATTCAATCCTGGTGTCGAATAATGGGTACATACCAACATCTAGACCAATGACGTATATTAAAGATAGACTCCGAAACAGCCGCAACAGGTGAAGCAAAAAGGGAAACTCCACCGCCCAGAACTGTCAAGGCCGAAAGTGAGTGAAGATGATGCAAAACACATGGCTAAACATGAGGGTAGCTGATTAATAACACTGTCCAACAATTTTTAACTTTCAAAAAATTACTAGGCGAAGAGTAGTTGACTTTCGGTAATTTGGGTGCGCTGATTCCGAATCTGCAAACCGTTTTTCTCTATTGGGTTTCAATTTTTGGTAAATCGCATACTAAAATTTTATAATTTCTGCAAATTAAGCCATTTTAGACCAAACACTATAGTTTCACTTAATTAACTTGATCTCCCACTTCAATTTCGAAATACAGATTATAAAGTTTTTTGACGTAATTTGATATTTTTTGTTTATAAACCTTTGTTACACATCCACAAATATAACAAAAATTATCTGGATTGTTTTTACAAGTTCCTGTAGGCATTTTCATTTATTTAAGTATTATATGTAGCTGAAAATAAAAAAAAATGTATATATTTAAAATATATTAAGTAATTTTGAAACTTACGTATAAGTGTCAAATTTGCATAAAAATATAAAAATTTCAATCACGATTTACGAAAAATTGAGACCTGATAGGCAAAAATGAGCGTCATTTTTGTAATCTACGGAAAAAATTACCTTAGAAACGGTGCTTCTCTGTTCAGTAATTTTTTTATTGGTTTGGTGTAATTCTTTCACATGCCGATCACGGAGTGATAAGTTTATCTTCTCGTTAACTTTGTATTTGAAGTATTTTATATTTTACAAGATTTTATCCGCGCGCAGTTTGCACGGTAATTAGTTTCAAATTCAATTCATATTGTTGCAAAGCTCGCACATTCAAATTGTTTCATGTACCGAACTCACATGTTCTCCTTTATTTATAGTTTGATAAAAATTCTTGCTCAGACAAGAATGGTAAGGTGAATTTTCAGTTCTGGCGTGTGCTTCCAGCCAGCGCCAACAATGATTAAACGCGCAACAACAATGCAAAACTGTTTCCGTGACGAACTCACATGTTTGCCTTTATTTATAGTTTGATAAACCATTTTTCGATCATTGTTTCAATTTCATTTCGATCATTAAGTTACGTATTTTCATTTCAGTTAACGTATTTTTGATTTATGCTTGTGGAAAATGATTCCTGAACCTTTTTCGTGTCTGTTTGTACAATTGTACGCAGAACAACTTTGAGGAATAGTTTTAAATTAATTACTCCTCAGGTCCAAAATCGTCAAAAACAAAGCAGCCAGACAGCTAACTACTCAACGGCTCACTCCTGCCCAGACTATCAAGGCTTCAGTTTGCTTCACTTTGGTCAATACCGCCTAGAGAGAAAGCCTGCTCAAGGAAAAATAATACATTGTTACATCACCTACGGCAAGGGCAATTTCGGGCTTATTATTGGTAGAAATATGATTAACAATACCCTACCATAGGTGATGTAACAATGTATGACGTTTTCGCGGTCAGGCTTTGAGTAGAGGTGGTGTTGCTTTCGTGGCGCTGTTAACAACAGGATTCGGAGTCGATCTTTAATATGTCATTGATGTAGACAAAGAAGGCCTGCATTACGCTTCTAACGTCATCAAAGGAAGGCCATCATAAAAAAAACGAAAATTTTGTCATAAATTTATCAATTGAAATTTAGATACTTTAAGCCAATAATAATTTTCATAAAACATTCAATAGTTAACTTAAAATTTCCAACAACAATAAAACTTAAAAATAAATTTAGGAATAAAAATTTAAAAATTTAGCCTAATACGAGGCGTGTACGGAAAGTAAATACCTTTTTGTAAAGGAAAAAAAAGCACATAAAAGCATTTTTTTTCAAAACGAAGTTTATTTTTACACGAAAGAGCATTTCTTAAACTATTTTTCTACATAGTCGCCACCTTTGTTCAGACATTTGTCGTAGCGGGAAACCAACTTTTCTATGCCCTCTTCATAGAAAGATGCCGCCAGCGATGATTTATGCGATTAGTGACAAACTCCTGCAAAACAGTTTTTGAAATTTGTGGAACCTCATTACAAAGCATTCTAATTGTGAACAGTCTGTTTTCACGAATTTTCTCATTTACCTTTTCAACCAAATCATCATTGAGAACAGAAGGCCGCCCACTCCGTGCTTCATGAAATTGGTTCGTCCATCATTTAATTGCCTAACACACTTTATCACCATTCCATCAGTCATTACATTTTCCCCATAAATCTCTACAAGTTGACGATGAATTTCAGCTGGCTTAATCGGCCTCGGTGGCTCAGCGGTTGCGTGATCGCCTCTGATGCCTGAGTACGCGGGTTCGATCCCGGCCGAGGACGACGAGGATTTTTCAGGGGAAAATCCTGAGATCACGCACTTCTTCGGAAGGGAAGTAAAGCCGTTGGTCCCGTGTAGTCGTTTGCCGGCTGCACGTTAAAGAACCCTTGCGGCCCCTATAACGCCGTCCTGAAATGACCATAGCAGTTGAAAAGGACGTTAATACCAAACAAACCAAACCAAACCATCAGCTAGCTTAAGATTCTTTGCGTTCAAAAACCATATTACAGAACGCACTTCAGTCACCAAAATTGTCTAAAACATTTTCACCGATCAATAACAAATGTAAACAACATTTGGCGTCAGTGCAAAGAGTGAACCAGAGAGACGAGTGTGCATGCTCGGAACTGCGACATAAGCGCTGCGATGACAGTCGAAAGAAACGGTACTTTTTTACGAACAAGCCTCGTACTAACCGTGAGATGTCCTTCAAATTAGAAATCTCAGTTCATATCTTGAAAAGATGAATCTTGAATTAGTTGATAGGCACAATATTCCAAGTTGAATTTATTCAAAAAAATTATAGAAGTGGTTGAAGCTTTCGCGTTGAATGTTTTAAGAAAAATTATTGCCTTATAAGTACTTAAATGGGCAAATTTATAACACTTTTAATAAATAAAAAAAGATGTAGCTGGTTTAGTGCTTTTGTTAATTTTATTAATTTGATTGAGATTGGTAATAGTCGTTAAAATAATAAATCTCAGAAGTTAAAATATACTAATTAATTTTAATAATGAAATATTATTTTAGGTAATATAAATGTTAAGTTAAAATATCTGAAATTGTAAATTAGTGTTAACTTGAATATCCTAGCCATGATCCTATCAGACCATGTGGAGCATCAGTTAGGGGCTGGTTGCCAAACTTTTCAGTAAAGCACAAGTTCTAGCCTTCTTTTGATGACATCAGAAAACAATGTGCAGGTTTTCATGTATATGTTGTACATAGTGTTCATTTACTACTTTACAGGTTCTCTAATACCTCACGGTGCAGCTACTTATTACTTCGTATCTTACCCATGTCGCGTGTCTCCTCAAAGTCTGTTTAAGAAAAATGTCTTTATTAACAAGCCGACGTAAGAAGCTTCCCAATTCTCAAGTGACGTGTCGACCGATAGGTAGAGGTAGGTGGACCCGGGCGACTTCCGATGTCACATTACGCATGTGCTGCAGCAGGGATTTAGTTGAATAGTAATGGTTTTTGTGCACCCTTTCTGCAACGAAAAAATTTCGGGTCAAGAATGATTCTACGATAAAAGGAGGCTTTTGCATCATCTTTTAACAGGAACGCTTCTACATTTTCATTCATCGGATCGGGCAATTCATATCCAGATTTTTAAAATAGCTGCTAGGCATTGTGGTCTCGTGATTTCGAAATACACATCGGTAGGCAAGGGCTATTAAATCTACTTTCCCCATGCTATTGCTTGCGACACGAGTGCTTTTTGAAAGTGGCGCGGATCCAGTCATGTCAATACGTGGCCGCGTTGGTTATGTAAATGAGGCGCGTTTAATCATTTGTTTAAAGACGTCCGACCGCACATGTATCGATAATTCTAACGAAATTTATTAAATAGAAAAAAAAGGTCCAGGAGAGGTTTAGTAAGCCAACGCGTTTCGAAGTACCGGTAATTTCATCATCGGGGCATAAGCACAACTACAAAGAAGTAGGCTGAATCCTACCGTATTTATGATCTATGTCCGGAGAAAAGCAGAGCGAATCATCTGATTGGGGAACGAAGAAGCCATGCAACATCAAGTGACAGAATGGTAACAGGAAATATAAAAAAATAAATATTAATTGAATAAATCAGTCTTGATTGGCTGTTTTGTGGTTCTTTCTGACTCGTTGATCTAGGATATTGTTCACTGTATCCACGACGGGCTTCTTCTCGAAGCTAGTCTGGTTGTTCAGTATTTTGTGCGGATGGTCTTTAATATATCTTCTGATAGTCAGTGGCTCTTGGGTTATAATTCTATTCTGCTTCGTTTCCTCCTTGACTATGGTCATCACGTCGTTAATGGTTCCAAATCGATGCTTTTTCTTTGAGATGATCGGTGAAGGCCGATTTTCCATCATTGCCCAACCGCGATCTCCTATGTTTATTGAAGTTTTCCTTAAAAGATCTTTTCGTACATCCTATATAGAAGCACTCACAGCTGGGCCATACGTGTTTGTATACACCGCATTTGGAGAAATCGTCATTGTATGTAGGTTTTACCATACATCGATTTGTAACCATTAACGAAGTGATGACCATAGTCAAAGTGGTAACAGACCAGAAGAAAATCCTGACTAACGAGGCACTGATTATCAGAAGACATTAGAGAACATCCGGACAAAATATTGAACAATCAGACTTGGTTCGAGAAGAACCCCGTTCTGGAAGCGGTTGACAACATCCTAGATCAACGAGTCAGAAAGAACCGCAACACAACCAGTCAAGACCGATTTATTTAATTCATATTTATTTAATTTGTACTTTGTAATTCGTTTTTTTTTATTTTGCATTTTTTAAAATATATTTCCTGTTACCATTCTGTCACTTGATGTTTGTATGGCTTCTTCGTCCCTCTACTTTTCTCTGATTGGCGGACATAAATACGGTAGGCTACTTTGCAGTTGTGCTTATGCCCCGATGATGAAATTACTCGAGGGGCGTTGGCTTATTAAATCTCTACCTTTTTGCTACTCCTGGACCTTTTTTTCTATTTGATATTTCACAGCAATCCTGACCATGCAACTTTTAGAAATTTGAGAAAATTTGAATCTGTCAAATATGTTTTGTTCAGCAAACAATGAATTTGAAACATTCTATGAATATTTATGACGTCTGATCGATAGCATTTTTAGTTTTAATAAATTTGTCCGTAAATCCATTTTTTGTTTATTAAAATAAATTTGTCCGTAACGGCCGGTTACAACGAGGACTGTGAATAGTTCGTTTTGCTTGGATTGTTTTCAATTAGCTGTTTGATAATTAGCTTATCCAATTAGCCTATCCAATTAGCCTATCCAATTAGTTTATCCAAATAGCTGTTTCATAATTAGCTTATCCTAATTGCTATTCAAATCACTTATCCATTTAGCTTATCCATTTAGCTTATCCATTTAGCTTATCCA